>VDFB02118962.1:0-47426 GCA_007258455.2 Sequoia sempervirens
CTTAGCATCATCCCACTAATATTTTCATAAGGGGATCATAAAAATGTAAAGGAAAAACCATAGAGAAGCTCATTGCAAAGACAAATATCCCAATAATATCATACATCATTTATGTTTCTCTATAATCATGGGTTCCAACAAAGTAATTATTAAATCAAGAAATGCATGTAATCCATGAATCTATATATATTATCTCAAGGCCCATCCTCCAAGTAGAAAATTTAACACTCAAATTTGTGTCTTGAAGATACTTGAATATTCTCTACACAAAAATCTACTACTTGTTATCCAACATGGAAACACAAATCTCCTTAAAACTCTCACTTACCTAAGTTTCATAAATATATATATATATCATATCACCTTTGCATAACTTAAGTGACTTCCAAAAAAAATTATAAGGTTTTGTATAGCTTCTAAATCATTGCACTTGACATGCAATTATCTAAGTACCCAATAAATTAAATTTTCTCATTATATTAAAGAGCTTCTCTCTTGTAAGATAATTTAAGAAAAATGACCAATCAAATGTTATTAAATTGAGACCTAAAATAACTATAAATTTTCTTAGAATTTAGTATAATAAAATAATCATCTTGGGCTTAAATCCTATCAAATGTCCACATGAAAAGAGCTCATTGAATTGTTTATTTCAACATTTGGTACTATCTAAAATTTATTAATTGTGGACAATAGAACATGGAACAATTCATATAAATATAAAAATATCATTCAAAAATACCATACTCCTCTACCTAAACCCAACATACTAGCCTATCATACTTCTTTTTATAGGCACTACAATTTTATTAACTTTTAGTTCAATTAGTATATTAACTAAAATAAAAGATATAACAACTTTAATAACATCCATGTTCATGAAGCAAGAAAACTCACATATATCACACCCAAATGTTATAGCTCAATGCACACTTATTGTTCTTAATTGCTTAAATGTATTAACAAAAATACATGATTATGATGCATTCATACCACGTCGAATGGTTCAACTTGCTTCTCAATAACTTGTAATATTCTCTGATGATCATCTCTATCTAGTCTCCACTTCTGGCATCCATGTGCACTTGGCACTTGATGAAGAGATAGGCCTATAGAAATTGCTAGGTGACTATACTGATACACCATGATGTCAAGATGGTAATCAATAAAATGAATCCCATTTTGAAGAATTTTGTCTTGTTTGAGATATGTCCCTTGCACTACAACTAAACCTGTGGGAAACAACATTCCATCATTTGTTTCTAGTTTTTTAACTTCATCCTCTCCTTTGTGTAACACAATAAATAATAAACAAAACCTTCTATATTTCCAACCTCTACTATGACTACAAAACATCTCTTGTACATATACAATGTTCCATTTAAAAAAATTAGAACCAATCTTTAATTCTAAAAAAAAAAAATTACAAACTTTGCATGATATATGTGTACCTTTTTTAATCAATCTTAAAATGTGGTCATAATCAATTGAAAACAAAGGAATGTCTTCAAATACTTTGTCTTCATCTTCATTGTGTGTTTCAGTAACAAATAGTGGCACCAAATTCCATTCACCAACATATCCACGTTGTTGGTTGTTCCAATTATCATAATCCTCCAAAATACAGCCATAATAAAAACTAGAGTAATCCCTAGTGCATAATATCCATGTGTGACCATTTGTGCTCATCACACAATGCAAATATCATGTTTTCTCTACGCTCTTGCATCCATGCATTATTCTTCTATCTATACCTATAAATTATATAATATTAATTCAAAATAAAATAATTTTACAGTTCTTAACTTAATTTTTTTTAAACAAGTGAAACTTTTTCCAAACAATAAATTACATACTTGATATCTCCCAAAATACTCTATTTGGAGATGGGTTCCTCCCTAAATATGTGCCCACATCACATGAAAAGTGCTTCTTAAACCATTCAAAAACACCATGTGCATCATTTATATGATCTCCCTCATAATTCATTTGAGGTTTTCTTAGAGCGTGTTTGATGCAAGCTCCTATACCATCATGTTGACCCTTTCCATGCCCACTCTCAAAGAAACTCCAAACACATGGTATAGTGTCATGTCAATGATATCTACATAGTGCATAAAATGGCCTTTGTGATTTGAATTGTGATGCACACCCATCATACCATACAAAATACTTTTTAATATTCACACCTCTTCTTGCCAAATCTTCAAAAATATTCTTAAAGCAATGTTGGACAAAATGTGTGTCATTCTCTTTATCATCATTGATATAAAAGTGGCATTCTTTATTAATGACTCATTCTTCATATGTAATGTCAACACCATCAAAATCCAATTGTGCATGTCGATAACATACATGCACCAAAATAGTGATCTGATCTAAATAGTAATATTGTGCTTGAATATCCTTTTCATGGGAAAAAGAGTAAGTTTGTGTAAAGTCAACTATTGATAAAATTGTTCCAAGTGGGAAAGTATCTCTTAATAATTGAAATTGTTTTTCTTGCCACTTAGCAAAAAATGAAAAATGTATGTACAATTGTATCAATTTAAGAAAATTTTCCATAAATGTTCCAATAGGTACCTCCTCTTCTACATAATCTAACCTTATGGATTCTTTCCCAATTTTTATTTCAAAATTTATGTACTTGTAACTCTTATAATTTACCATGTTCGTCATGTCAGTATCTCCATTTCTCAAGAGAAATTTTAGCCAAATTTCCACATGTTTCACAAAGTTCTTTTATGAATTTCATTGGACCATCTACATCATCATAAGATTTATTACATGAGATGGATGTTCTGAATTGACTTACTCATTTATGAGGTGCATTTTGAGAATCGTCACTTTCTTCTCTGGTCTTTTGAAACAACTAATAGTAAAGATCAAATTCAATATGATAACAACAACAAGTTCCAAAAACCTTATCTCCCTTCACATAATGTGGCCTTAACATTTCAAACATTTTTTTCCAATCTTTATATGAGGGTTTAGATCACAAAACATCACATACATCTCATGTTGTGTTATGTCTAACCAATATTTTGTATGCATTTCAAAATTGTTTGGCATGATCCTGTGTTTGATAAAATCTCTTTCATTTGATGAAGGATGATTATGATCATGCCAAAAACTTGAGATAAAGTTCCTAACACCATCTTCGATCTTTTCAAAATGAGGAGCCCTACACAACATTTCATATTTTCCTTCTACAGTAGTATCATCCAAAACCTTTTTCCTTTTCACATATCTTGCTAGTGTCTTTCTACTTAAGCCAATTTCAGTTGAAAGTGAAGAGATTTGATGCATTCTTGGTATTTGTGGACTTACAATAGATTTAAAAATCACTCTTCTTGAAATGCTCTTATGCTCTTATCAATATTATTTCCCAATGGAACCCAAACCATTTTAAACTTTTTTAACAATATCTTTTTCTAGGCATCTTTTTCTCTTTTTTGTGAAAACTACACCCAACAATTATAATGGCTTTTCTAGCTCATCATGAAGAAGAAAATTTGATAACAATTGGGCTTGACCAAGTGTATCATGTTTTTTGAAATAAGCCTCAAGTATTTCCTTTGAAATTTTATTCAATGACCTCTTAGTAGTTTGACTAGGTTGTTTAGCATAAAATTTTAATTTCTCTATATTCATTTCAAGTAAATGATCTATATTAAATTGTAAGAATTTTTTCTCTTCACCTCTTTAATTAGATTCATAGTATGAATATTGGTAGAAGGAAGCAATCCTAACCCTTCTCCACCATCAAAGTGTGGATGTGCCTCCTCTCTAACATCATTTTTTTGTGCTTGAGTCTCCTCCCTAACATCAACTATCTGTGATTCATCCTCCTCTACTCCAATAACTAAATTAGGCTTGACCTCTACTCCATTTTTTGTATGTTGAGCCCTACACATATCATATAAAAGAGAATATTTTAGAATATATATTTAAGGGAATTGTTGCAAGAATGAAATGTTTTGTCATTAATGTCATGGTTGCAAGTTATTGGTTGTATATGTTGAGGATATTGAGAAAATTGTAATGGAAGGTTGTAGTTGTTTAGTGGTTGCTTTGATTTTTGCTTTGGGATTTTCTCCTATGCTCATGTTGTTCAAATATGTTAGTCATGGTTGTTGTAAGCTATTATATCCAGGATTTAGGCTTATGGATCATTGTACAGTGTGAGTTATGTTCACCAGTTGTGAACTATGCTTTTCAGGGTTTCTAATTGAGGTTCAGGAGAAATGCAGTTGCTTCAGATTTCTTCTTGCTTGATTCTTATGACTTGTAGTTCTAGAGTTTAGGTGATATGTTTGTGTTGAAGATATTTTTTCATTTAGAAAGATTGGATCATGTTAAGGATTTTTTGTACTTAATTTTTTTGTGTTTTACACTGGTTTGGCTAACCTTGTTGTTGGACTCAAGGAACACTGAGAGGGGGGGTGAATCATTTTTCAGCAATATTTAAATTTTAATCCATATTTTAAACCATTCATAGCATTTAAACAAAAGTGAAGATGCAAGCATATGAAGGAAACAATCAAAACACCATAACACCAATATTTTTACGTGGAAACCTTGTTAGATGAAAAACCACAGTAGAGGTTAATCCAAAATACATACTTTGTTGAAAGTATGAAGAAAAGGGGAATGCACATGCATTCAGGCACACCGCCTAGAGCTCACTGCTCAAAAACAAGAAGGCTCATTGCCTTACAATATGTTTGGATTACAACAAAAGGTTTAACAGAGAAAATAGCATCTACAATTGCCTGGTTTCAGTTTCAGTGAAGCTCATATATTAGATTTTGGACCTTCTATCTGATTCTGCAATTTGCTCTACTCTGCTCTACCTTAATTCATGACAATCCTCTTCTACTCAATTAGAACTATGCCAAATTTTTCAACAACCCTTCTATTATTCACACATTTCGAACATGCACCAAATCGCACTACAAAATGAATTAATCAATCTCTTATACATATATCTGCTAGCAAGAATTCAATCGCTATATGCCAGCTTCAGCATAATGAAAAAAAAAATTCAAATGTCAGCTCAGATCATGAATAATCTTTAGTGCACACCCATATAAGTCAGCCAAACCATGGCTAGGACCCAAAACAAAATTTCCAACACAAGAATACCTTAATTAATTATACCTCAAATATCCACGACATGCCATATTCACTAAGTCGACCACCATGAGTTAATAAATAGAAAATCATCCTGATAGATCTCCTAACTCATACACCGATTAATGCAACATCACAAAACTTAACAATAAGATAATATAGATGCTTAATGACTTTCTTTGAGATCCACAACTCAAAAATATAATTTGATGAGGCATACAGATTGACATACTAACCGGATACCCTATTCTTCATTCTCTCTATCGGTATTACTTTACCCTTTACTCTACCTACTGGTATGAACAAATCCTAGTCTGTGGACTAAAATAATGACTTACGTTGCCATCAATGACAACATTAGAAGCCATATGCCAACAATCTCCCCCTTTGGCATTGATGGCAACACTTAATGAAAAATGACTAAGTGTCAGAACCAATGATTATGCTGCCAAAGTTTAAAATTTCAAATTTTCAAAATATAGCTCCCCCTTAGAATGATAAGGAATTTTTCACTGCTCTCTCTCCCCCTTTGACATCAATGAAAAACATATTTTGGGTCTCCTCCTTTTCTAATTCAAAAATTCGATCAAAATTTAAAGTAATAAAATTGCTACTTGAGTCAGAAAATTATCTTGTACTTATCTTTCATCTCTGAAAGAAATTTCCTCCAAGCTTCTACTAAAATCCCAATGATTAAGATCAAGTTGTTCCCAGATGTCTGGTTGATCATCCGGATGAGAGATTTCAGAATTGTGATTGCCTCTTCTAACTTCTCTCCTTTCCTCAGAACCTCAATCAATTGCTCCAATCTGCATTCAGTTAAATCCTTCACTTTCCAAAAAAGTGTCCACAAGGTTGTTTCTGGTGAAAAGAACTTTTGTGTACTCAAAATGAAATTCTTGAATCCTTTTCTTGACTACACCATCCTGATCTCGAAACACGTTATAATCCTGACCAATCTTGTTCAGCTCTGATTCAATTTGCTCCAATTTCTCTTTATATCTCCCAACTGCATGAGGCCAACGAAGACAATAGTTGTAAATGTTATTTGTAGTATTTATGCATTGTCTCAACATATTTATTTTCCATTTTAGTTTGGTGAGAGATAGCCTAAACTTCTCCTTTAGATGTAGAATTGTTTCTCCCTCTTTCCTACCCTCAAACTCAGAGACCATGGCTTCCTTAATGCATTCAATCATCTCTTTAGGAAACACATTCTAAAAACTCTCCAAACCAATGTTATTGTGCACTGTAAAATAAGTACTTAGAGTGCTCTCAATTAGATCTTGCTCATATAAGGGTCTATCAAACCATATGTTAGTAATTTTTTGCATCCCATCTTTCTCTTGAATAAGCTACAGTACCTTTACTTTGATGAAACACCTTCTTCTTCACTTCCTTCTACCATTACTATAGCCGGTTCAACTAATTTTGGTTCATCCCTTGGAGTGTACTCATCATATTCTTCATCTTTTATGTCCACAATCACTTGTTCTTTACCTTTTCCTTCAATTTTTGGAGTCTTGTGTGTTGGAGGAATGTAATCAGCAATCTCTTGAGCTCTTTTCTTCTTCCTCTCCATCTCACCAAAAGAGGATCCAACTTCGAGTGCTTTTACCGGAATGGAAAGACTAATTGCACCAAACTTCCCTAGTAATTCTTTAAAGAAATTTGCATACTCTTGCTCACAATTTTCCAAAGTATTAGAATGCTCAAAAATTTGCTTACAGATCGATTCATTCTCCTTCCATACAACATTATTGATCTGAGGCAGGAAATTCAGAAAATACATCACAAGACATATGACCAAGGTACCAAACCTAAAGGGGTAATTTTCCTCCTTTGTTAGTTGCACATTTTCCATCAATTGATCTTTTAGCAATCCACATAGGTCAAAATCTTGATCCTCCATTATCATCTTATGAGAGATATAAATTGCACCTACCGAAGTTGCACCTTCCCTATTTCTGAAAAATATTTTGTATGAGATTCCATGTATAATGTACCTTGTTATCAGATCTTTGATCGTCGAATTATCATAGCCCTCTGATCTCCAGTTACTTCGGTTAGGGTTTTGACTTCCTTGTTCCGAATTGACTTCTTTTTCGGTATATCCCTGACATTGCATAATCCAGTTAGATTCTTAATCATCTCTTTCAAAATGAGAGAGGGTTTATCCAGAGTTACAATGTCATCATTCAATCTGTTCAAGATAAACCTAACCACTTCCATGTTATCAAAATAAGGAAATTCACTCAAAATGTCCAAACTTTTGTGTTTCACACCTTCAAGCCACTTTAATTCATCGGCCGGAAACAAATTTCTCACATCCCTAATCTTCTTACTGTTATACTCATCCAAATTTACCATTCCTTTGATTTCCTTCATTTTCTTTTTTGTATCGAACAAGTTTCTGCTGAAAACTAAATTAAGTAAGAATTCTACAAGCAATTGAAATACCTAATGAATTCATTGTTGAATTGACTTTACTCCTTCAAAATTCTACTGCAGAGGCTCTTCTTCTATTCTTCTTCAATGTAAGGTGACAAATGAGGGTTCCAAATACCTTTTATAACTTGCACACCTAACCTTTTTACCACATTAAATTTTTTTCCCTAGGTGTTCTGGATACTCTGTTTTCTCAGTCAGCAAGAGAAGAATTCATCTGCAAACCTTCCACTTCTCAAATTTTACACATGCGATCACTGATACATTTGTAGACTGATAGCACAACTACTGACAATTTCCTACATTCCAGTGCTAACTACTGACCGGGGGACAAAGGATTTTCTTGAAAAAATCCCCCTAGGCCAATGGCCTGAGATCAATTTTTAGAGGAATTACCAGAAACTACTTCTGGTGCGGACTTATCTCCTTCATCAGATTCATTCTTCCTTACCCATGTTTTCTTCATTTGATCTCTTATCTCTTCCACAGTCATTTTTCCTTTTCCTTTATCTTTCTGTGAAATTTTTCCTTTATATATCGGACCTCTTCTATCCATGTTTTTGTTCCTGTAGAATCTTGCAATGTGACCAAATCTGTTGCAATTGTGAAACAAGGATTTCTTTATCTAGACCACTCATTCCATTGATTTCCTCTTGATCTGCATTGATTATCAACATGCACAAATCTTCCACAGGTTTAGCATTTAACATTCCTTATACTGACAGACATACTTTTGCATTGAATTGATTTATGACCAAACTTGTTGCAACTGAAACATTAACTGGGAAATGATGGACTGCTTGAATTCATTTTACTTCTACACTGAGAAGCCATATGACCAAATTTATTACAAGCAAAGCAGTAACCATTAAAATTTTGAGCATTGGGTTGTCTTATCGCATACCTTCTGCCTCTATTCATCTGATTTCTTTGTTTGGAGTCCTTATGTTTAGATTTGGAGCTTTCTTTCTTCTCATATCCAAGACCTCACTTGTCATTTTCATCCTTGTATCCTTTAGTCAACTCATCAATATTAGTAGAACTGGTCCTAAACTTCTCCTTGTATTCATTTGCAGTAGTGAGTTCATGTCTAAGAATAACTATCTATCTTTCAAGTTCTTGTTCATTATTTATGGATTGTTGCAGTTCAATCTCCAGCTGAATGAATCCACTATTAACTCTGTTGCATTCTTCAGATTTTTCTTTTAAGGAATGGGCCAGATTCTCCTCATTCTTCCTTATTTATTCAATCTCCTTAGTTTTCCTCATCACCATAGATTACATCTCAAGCTTTAGAGCAGCATTGTCTCTAGCAAGCTTTTCACATTCTTCAGTTATTTATTTTAGGGTCTGATTCAAGTGAACATCTTCCAAGCTTTTACTTTATTTTTGCTTTAGCTGATCACATAGTTCCTTCCTCTTTTCTTTTGACTCATTTATTTTATCCTTCAATGATTGAATGAATTTTTCAACATCCTCAATATTTCTTTTTAATTCTAGGACTTCTGCTTTAGACTGATCAATATCATCAAGTGCCACCAAAAGTTGTTGTTGAAGACAACCAAATTCCATTGCATTTCAAGATTCACCTCAAGTTGTTAAAATTCTTCAAAGGAACCTTGCTCTGATACCAATTGTTAGACTCAAGGAACACTGAGAGGGGGGGTGAATCAGTGTTCACGAATATTTAAATTTTAATCCAATTCTTAAACCATTCACAACATTTAAACAAAAGTGAAGATGCAAGAATATGAAGGAAAAAATCAAAACACCATAACACCAAGATTTTTACATGGAAACCTTGTTAGTGGAAAAACCACAGTGGAGGTTAATCCACAATTTATACACTGTTAAAAGTATGAAGAAAAAGGGGAATGCACATGCATTCAAGCACACTGTCTAGAGCTCACTGCTCAAAAACAAGAAGGATCACTTCCTTACAATATGTTTCGATTACAAAAAAAGGTTGAACTAAGAAAATAGCATCTACAATTTTATGGTTTCAATTCTGGTGAAGCTCATATCTCATATTCTAGACCTTTTGTCTAATTCTATAATTTGCTCTACTCTGCTCTGCCTTAATTCATGACAATCCTCTTCTGCTCAATTGGAACTATGTCAAATCGCTCAACAACCCTTCTATTATTTGCACATTTCGAACATGCACCAACTTGAACTACAAAATGAATTAATCGATCTCTTATATATATATATATATATATATATCCACTAGCAAGAATTCAATCGCTATACGTCGGCTTCAACACAATGAAAATAATTTTTTTTGAAATGTCGGCTCAAATCATGAATAATTTTTAGTTCGCACCCATATAAGTTGGCCAAACCATGGCTAGGACCCAAAACAAAATTTCCAACACAAGAATACTTTAATTAATTATACCTCGAATATTCACAACATGCCATATTCACTAAGTCGGCCACCATGAGTTAATAAACAAAAAATCATCCTACCAAATCTCCTAACTCGTACACCGATTAATGCAACATCACAAAACTTAACAATAAGATAATATAGATGCTTAACAAATTTCTCTAAGATCCACAACTCAAAAAGATAATTTGGTGAGGCATACATATTTTAATACTAGCTAGATACCTTGTTCTTCATTCTCTCTGTTGGTATTACTTTGTCCTTTACTCTGCCTGTCAGTATGAACAAATCCTGATCTATAGACTGAAATAATGACTTAGGTTGCCATCAATGACAATACTAGAATCCATATGCCAACACTTGTGTTAAATACTACTTTCAAAGTTAATGAAGCATGTTGGGACTTATTTGGGTCTTCATCAAGAATTTTTTTGGGTCACCCTCATTCTAATTCCACCCTAGAATGTTTTGGTGCTGACCTAATTTGAATTTGAATGATGTTTGGACAACTTTCGATATGTTTCAAAGTTAAAGATGGTATAAATATAGGATGAGATATTGATGAAAGTGAAGTTCAAAGAGATAGTGAAAAGATATACATCAAGATAGATGTGAAGTATATGTGAGATAGTGTGTATGTGATGCGAGTTTGGTAGATCAGTACAAAGTCTAATTGCTAATTTTCCGGATATAGTGAGTTGAAGGTGTACTCTATCATTCATGCATGTCTGCAATTGGTTGAGTGAATCATGGTGGAAATCTTTGTTGCATTGATATTTTCTTCTATGTGTAACATATCTCTTCTATATTCTTTGTATCTATGTGGCAATGAGCCCTCCAGGTGGTTAACCCTTGTTGGATAGTGAATCTTGATCCGGACAGTGAGTCCTTTTGGTAGTGAGCCTTAACAAGAAATGATCCTTTGTAATTGGTTTTGATGTTATTTATATTATGAGCTAATCCTTACCATAGTTTTTCCCTTATTATTTTTTGCACATAAATCTAGTGTTATTGTGTATATGTGATCCTTTTTTCAGTTTTTACCTTTGCATTTAATGTTTAATCATTTAGAAAAGTAATCATTTGTGATTGATCTAATCTCTGCTGAAAGTATTAAAGGATAAATTTTGTGACAACTAATTCACCCCCCCTCTTAGTTTTCTTGTTCAACAATTGGTATTAGAGCTTGGTTCCTTGGAGAAGAGCTTAACCACTTAAGTAAGGTCCGAATAGCAAGCAAGATCACTTTTGAGTATCCAAAGTTTGATGGAACCAACTATGGTATCTAGAAAATATTGATGGAAGAATATCTAGAGTATTTTGGATATGATGTAGAGAAAGCATACAAGACTCCTTACACTCCTACTAATGTTCCAAGTACAGCTAATGAAATCAATGCACATGAAGTGAACAATAAGGCGAAGTTCATCTTGAAGAATAGTCTTGCACATTCTGAGTTGATTAAAATTCAAAATCTAAAGACTGCTAAAGATGTCTAGGATACTTTAGAAAATGCACATGGAGGTGATGAAAGGGTTAAAGAAGTAAAGTTGCAAAATTCACAAACACAATTTGAGCTCCTGCATATGTTTGAAAATGAGAACATTAAATCCTATGTATAGAGAGTAGATGAAGTGGTAGGTGGAATGTGAGGACTTGGTGCTATAGTAGATGAACCCAGGATTGTAAAGAAGATTCTTAGGACTCTCCCTAATGCATACTATGAAAAGGTATCTACTATTGAAGAACATATAGACTACAAGACCTACACCAAAGATGAGTTATTGGGAACTTTGACATCTTATGAAATGAGGAAGCCAAACTTGAGAAATGGATCCAAATTAGAGACAGCTTTCAAGGCTACAAGAGTTAAAGATCCGAATGAAGAGAATCTTGATGAAGTACAAGATAACTTTGTGAGAAGAATAAGGAAAGGCTTCGACAAGTATGAAGGTAAGTCACCCTTTAAATTCTTTAGTTGTGGAGGAATAGGTCATTATGCTTTGAGGTGTCCAGAAAGAGCTAAAAGGAACAAACAAAGATATGAGAAAGAAAACAAAGGTAAAAAGAGCAATAGAGCATATTATGTGAATGAGGATGCTAGTATTTTTGATGAGGAATCTGATTATGGGGATCCTGATGAAAATGAATGCTTGTTCTTGCCTATAAAAGATGAACCTACTTCTGCTAATTCTAAAAGATGGGTGAAAGGATGTCCTCCAGAGAAGGAGAAAGAGAAAAAGGAAGATATTGTAATCTCTACCCTACATGCTAAATAGGAAAAGAACTATTGGTTTTTTTACAATGGCTATTCACATCACATGAATGGTGACAAGAGTAAGTTTTTTAAACTTGAAGAGTATGATGGAGGCTTAGTTATGTTTGAAGATGATACTAGTGTTAAGATTTGTAGGATAGGTTCAGTAAGTTTTGATGGCAAACATAATACTAATTATGTCTACTATGTTAAGGGCTTAAGGCATAATCTCTTGAGTGTTCAACGGATGTGTAGCAAAGGATATAATCATGTATTTAAATATGAGAGATGTGAAATTAAGAAAGTATCCAGAATAGGGATTGTTGTAGGAAAGAAGTTAGAAGGAAATATATATCAACTTAAAGGTGTTGATGGACGTTGCTTTATGACTCATATTAATGACAACTGGTTATGGCATTGAAGAATGTTTCATATAATTTTGATAACTTGGTGAGGATTAGTGCAGTGCAAGCCATGAGAGATTTACCAAGGATTACAAATCCTATTAATGCTATTTGCATGTACTACCAGTTTGGGAAGCATGCAAGAAATAACTTCATATCAAAGGAACAATCTACTACCATACTGTTGGATTTAATTCATATAAATCTCTATGATCCTACAAGAGTGAGAAATCTACAAGGTGAAAGGTACTTTATGATTACTCTAGGTATACATGGGTTACATTTCTTATAGAAAAATTTGATGCATTAGATAGATTCAAGACATTCAAAGTTGTGGTTGAGAATGAAGTAAATTTGAGAATAAAATATCTAAGGTCTGAAAGAGGTGATGAATTCACCTCCCATGAGTTTAACATGTTTTGTGAAGTTCCTGGAATAAAAAGACAGTTATTTTCCCTGAGAACTTCTCAGCAAAATGGAGTTGTTGAAAGGAAAGACAAAATAATTCAAGAAGTTGCTAGATCAATGATGACTGAAGCTGGTCTACCGAAAGTTTAATGGAGAGAAGCTATTCATATTATTGTTTATGTGTTCAATCTAATTCAAGCAAGATCCAACAATACTAAGACCCCATGTGAGCTATGGTGTAGAAGAATTCCTATTGTTAAGTACTTCAAGATATTTGGAAGAAAATGTTATATCAAACATGATGAAGAAAATTTTGGAAAGTTTGATGTTAGAAGTGATGAAGGTATTTTTCCTGGATATTCTACTAAAAGAAAAATCTATAGATGTTTTAATAAAAGACTAAGGAAGATTGTAGAAAGCACAAATGTCAAAGTGGATGAAGCAATGAACAACTCAATTGAATTTGATGGATATGTATCTGATGAACCTGATTGCATAAGGATTGAAGAAGTTGTGGAAGAATAAGAAAAGGATTAGCAAGAGAAGTAGAATGAATAAGACGAAGAAGAAGCTCAAGTGGTGTTCCCAAATACACCTAAATATGTGCAGAAAAATCATTCAGAAAGTTAGATCATTGGAGACAAGACAAAAGGAGTATTGAAAAGAAGCAAAGTTGTTGGATAAATCTTTGTTTACTTTCTAAGATTGAACCAATGACTGTAAGTGAAGCATGTAAAGATGAGCATTGGATGGAAGCTATGAAAAAAGAACTTATGCAGATTGAAAAGAATCAAACTTGGGAATTGGTCCCTAGACCAGCAAATAAAAATATAATTGGATCAAAGTGGGTATTAAAAAACAAGTTGAATGAGAATGGAGAATTGGTCAAAAATAAAGCAAGGCTTGTGTGTAAAGTCTACTCACAAGTAGAAGGCATATATTTTTAGGAGAGTTTTGCTCTAGTGGCAAGAATGGAAACTATCAAGATGTTCTTAGCACTGTTGCTCATAAAGACTTCAAGGTCTATCAAATGGATGTTCAGTCTGCATTTTTGAATGGTGAACTAGAAGAAGAGGTCTACATAGAACAACCTAAAGGATTTCAGCTGTCAGATCAATTAGATATGGTCTGCAAATTAAAAAAATCTTTGTATGGATTGAAGCAAGCTCCTTGAGTGTTAGACAGGTATTCAATTCAGCAAGGTTTCAACAAAGGTATGACAAATAGTAATATGTATTTTAAAATTGAAAATGACAAAATATTGATTGTGGTTGTATATGTTGATGACATTATTTTTGGAGGAAATGAAACTACGTGTAAGATGTTTGTGAAATAAATGCAAAAAGAATTTGAGATGTCTATGTTTGGTGAGATGAATTTATTTCTTAGCCTGCAAATTAATCAAACAGAGAAAGGGGTTTTTATTTCACAGTCAAAGTATGTAAGAGAGATGTTGAAGAAGTTTGGGATGGATGGTTCCAAACCGGTATGCACTCCTATGGTGACTGGTTACAAATTAAGTAGAGATGATAATTCTCCTAAGGCTGATTAGAGAAAATATAGATCTATGATTGGTGGACTGTTGTATTTGACTACTACTAGACAAGATATTATGCATATAGTCTATCTTGTGGCTAGATTTCAAGAATATCCTAAAGAAACACATGTTGTTGTTGTAAAGAGGATATTCAGATATTTGAATGGCACTTTGGATTATGGCTTATGGTATCCTATGGATACTAACTTTACACTAAGTGCTTATATAGATGTAGATCAGGTTGGTTGTGTAGATGACAAAAAAAATACAAGTCGTGGTGCATTCTTTCTTGTTGTAGATTGGTGGCTTGGTTGAGTAAAAAGAAAGATTTAGTTTCCTTGTCCACTGCTGAAGCTACGTATATTATTCTACATCATGTTGCACACAAGTTTTATGGATCAAACAGACATTGAAAGATATCAAAGTAATGTATGAAGATCCTATTTCTATCTTCTATGATAATACAAGTGAAATTAGCATTTCAAAGAATCCAATGATGCAATCAAGGACAAAGCATATATCTATCAGGCATCATTTCTTGAGAGAAAAGGTTGTGGAGAATGAAGTAAAACTTGAGTATGTAGCTACGAAGGATCATATTGCTGATATATTTACAAAGGCTCTTCCTAAAGATTCTTTTGAGTATCTCCAAGACAAGATAGGGGTGATTTCCCCTCCTTTCTTGAAATAAATGCATATGGAGATGCATCAGTCTGGTGGGTATATGGATCTATCTTTCTTCTGGACTAATGTTTTGGTGGCTACCTGGTATATGGAGATGCAGATAGTGTCATGTGTTGTCATTGAAAAAATATTTTGTGCTTAATGTCAAAGGGGAAATCAATGTAAAACATATTTTTCCTTTTCCATTGATGTCAAAAAGGGAGATAAGGAAGATTGGAAAAAAAAATCTACTAAGATAAGGAAGATGTGAAAAAGGTTATCTACTAAGGGGGAGAAACAAAAATTAAAAAGTGTTCAAAGCTAGAGTGTAGTCTTTGATGGTTTCTCACATCATGTGTTGCCATCAATGACAAAGGGGGAGATTTTTGTAAGAATGAAAGGTGTTGTCATTGATTTCAACTAGTTATCTAGTTATCAATTGGTTTTTTTTGTCATTCATGTCATGGTTGTAGGTTATTGGCTATATATGTTGAGGATATTGAGAAAATTGTAATGGAAAGGTTGTAGGTATTCAATGGTTTCTTCGGGTTTTGATTCAGGATTTGTTCCTATGCTCGTGTGGTCCAAATATGTTAATCATGGTTGTTGTAAGCTGCTATATCAAGGATTTGGGCTTCTACATCATTATACAATGTGAGTTATGTTCACCATTTGTGAACTGTGCTTTTCAAGGTTTTTGGCTAAGATTTGGGAGAAATGTAGTTGCTCTGGATTTCTTCTTGCTCAAGTCTTATGACTTGTGGTTCTAGAGTTAAGGTGATATGTTTGTGTTGAAGATATTTTTTTCATTTGGAAAGATTGGATCATGTTAAGGATTGTGTGTGCTTAGTTTTTCTATGTGTTTTACACTCGTTTGGTTGACCTTGTGTTAAACACTACCATAAAAGTTAATGAAGCATGTTGGGACTTATTTGGGTCCTCATCAAGCGTGTTTATGGGTCGCCCTAATTCTAATTCCACCCTATACTATTTTGGAACTGACCTAATTTAAATTTGAATGATGTATGGCCGACTTTGGATATGTTTCAAAGTTGAAGATGGTATAAATACTAGATGAAATATTGATGAAAGATAAGTACAAAGAGATAGTGAACAGATATAGATCAAGATAGATGTGAAGTAGATCTGAGATAGTGTGTATGTGATGCGAGTTTTGCAGATCAATGCGAAGTCTAATTGTTGAGTTTATGGATGTAGTGAACTGAAGGTGTACTCTATCATTCATGCATGTCTACAAGTGGTTGAGTGAATCGTGGTGGAAATCTCTATTGCATTGAGATTATTTTCTTTGTGTAACATATCTCTTCTATATTCTTTGTATCTATATGGTAGTGAGTCCTCTGGGTGGTAAACCCTTGTTGGACAATGAGTCCTAATCCGAACAATGAGTCCTTATTTTGGAAGTGAGCCTTTGTAATCAATTTTGATATTCTTTATATTGTGATCTAATCCTCACCGTGGTTTTTCCCTTATTTGGTTCTCCACGTAAATCTAGTGTTACTGTGTATGTGTGATCCTTTTTCAATTTTTTCCTTTGCATTTAATGTTTAATCATTTAATAGAGTAATGATTTGTGATTGCTCTAATCCTTGGTGAAAGTCTTAAAGGATAAATTTGGTGACAACTGATTCACCCCCCCTCTCAATTGTCTTATTCAATAAGAATAAATTGGCATCAAAACATTGAACTTAATCTAAGTTGTAGTTCAATTCTTGTAAACAATTAAATCTAAATTCGCATGTATTTTCTTATAGTTCTAAGTCACAAGAGGGATCCATTGGGGAAAGGTTTCACTAAGAAAATGGAATCATACTTATCATTTAAGGAGTATAACCCAAACCAAGGGTACTTGCTACAAGCTAGTAAAATTGAACATTCAGATCATTATATTCATATGATTCTTCTATACATGCATTTAGTAGCACATTGGTTGATAAAGCTAAAAATTGGTTTGACTCATGTCATGATTATCATACATCATTCCATCCAGTTTGTCACGTGTTTTCATATATTACTTTAAATTTAGGACCTAGTCCATATATTTTTCTCATGATTCCCATTCTTTCACTTCTATGATTAAATGGGATACATTATCATACATCTCCTAGAACTAAATAAAGACATGTTATAGACATAACTAAGGATGAAAAAATACAATGTAATTTCATAATTAGTTCTTGTTAAATATGAGAATAATGCACCACTAGTTGGTGATACATCCTTTGCATCCTCTTCCCCTACTACACGTACATGTGATGTATAAAAAATCTAAAATATATGCCCAACATGTTGAAAATAATATTTCACCTTATATAAACTAATTCATCACTAGGATTGAACATTTGTATGTTGATATTATATGCAACAACAAGCAAACTACAAATTTGATATGAGAAAAATACTCCACAATCTTAAATAACATATGAAATTTTGAAATATCCTTGACTGAGTAGATTGGTGACACCTTATTTTATAAAGATAGTAAAGGTGATCCATTACTTCCTATAAGGACTTTTACTACTAGACATTCTTTACTTATTTTCTTGAGGATCAATGACATGCCAAATTATTCCTAACAAGCTTAACTCTAGTCATGTTTATATATGGTTTTATTCCCTACTTGATGCTTGTATTTATTTTGGGAGTTAGTTATTTATTTTGTTAAAAAATTATTATAGATATATATCACACAAAATAGGCAATACCAAAATTCACTATTATATCATGGTATTTCAATCTTTGATTTATAATTTAAGTAGAATAAATTAAATGGTTTTAAGGCATATACATAAAGAAATCTAATATTACTTTCAATCCAAGGGGAAAAGTTGGGCATTTGCAAGATCATGATAGGCTAAACAATGTAAATTTGGAAAAAAAATACTAGATGTAAATGTGCCAATATTTGGATGGAAATTTGAATTATCTTCATAAATCACTTGGGATTATCTTGAATTTAGGCTAGTTCTAATTCAAAATCATTCCAAAATTTTTATAAAATCATGTGCTTAGTGTTATCCTAAAACTTTCCATAACTCTAATGAAACTCTCACAAGTCTTTAATTTACTATAATTTATTTTTTATTACAACTTTAGTACTTAAGTATTATTTATTTATGTACATACAATGCGTCTAAATTCCTAATTTATGTTTGTGTATTAGTTAATTTAGTTAAAGAGAATTCGGCCAAGAAATAGTAATGCATGTAGATTTAACTCAATAAAAAGTTTAAGGTTTAGGGTTTAGGACTAGGGTATAGGAAACTCTCACAAGTATTTAATTTACTATAAAAAAAATTTTTTTTGATACACACGATAGAAGTATTATATTAAAAAGGAAAAAAGCTTACAAGCGTCTGCAATGCAGGAAAACCATCCACCATCACCAGTGGGCTAGAAGACAGCCCATCCACCCATTCAAAACCAAGAACCCCGAGCCCGAGCATGCAACAGTCCAAAAAACTTAAACAGAGACGGGGATTAACAGACCGAACCACCCCCCATATGAACAAGCAACCAAAAAACCAAAAATTACAGAAACGGTCGACAGAGATTTAGAACACGAATCCCCCTTACAAGAAACCATTGACCTCCGCAAAGCTAATAAAGCCCTCCAACCAGTCCAAACCCTCCGACGGCACCAACATTAATTTGCGCTTCAGGAACTCCACCGCCACGTCCGCGAGCTTCCGGTGGCGAGACAAAGCTGGCCCTTTAAGATCAAGGAGGAAGGGATACACCTTGACCGCTTCCTCCGAATGCCATAAGAGAGGCAAATCAGCCGGGCGCGGAATACCTTTGCCCAGAAGGGCCGCCTTCAAAGTATCTTCCAAGCCACCGAGTAAATCCGCACGGAACAAACGCTCCATTAGTTCCCGCGCCACCTTCTTCGGGATTTCCAGGTCCAATAAGACTGCTAAAAAATGCGAGGAAATGTGAGCATTGTCTCTGGCATATTCCTTTCGATGCAAGTGTTCATTACCCAGGACCATTTTAACCGCAACCAGTAAAACAGGGTCATCCTCAATTAGAATTCATTTCAGCCTTTGGTCTGAGATCTCCCTAAAAGCTATTTGACGCTCCGTAGCGACCAAAGAAACCGACGTGTCCACACCGAAGCATTCCAGACCATCCAAGGAGATATGAATGGTGAACTTCGATTTTTTCGACCCCTCCATGGAAGCGGCTACACCCTGCAACACAGAAAAACAAAACCAAAATGCGAAAGCCAAGCACCAGAATGAATATAAAGGATCCAAATTTAGGCCCGTGAGAATCCGCTTGGCCATCGTACATATGCCAAAATTATGGTAGGACGGACTTCACATCCTCGCAATGAAGGAGTGCTACGGCCGCAGTCCAAGCACCATTAACAATAATCACTTCAGGTGAAGTGAGTCGCCACCCGGCTACACTGAAGTCTTGTCGAGGGTTTCCGTATACGACGTGTCGCCAAATGACAGACTTAAATCAAAGCCCAACTAGCCAACTGACAAACATAAATGCTCTGCTTCGTATGAGCCGCCCTCATTAAGGTGGCCAACATTCCTTCTGCGAACTCAAACCCGAGAATGACATGGATATGTCACCTCAGCATCCTCTCCCTCCATCGCAAAGCCATCTCACACCCTCGGGTTTAGGTGTCAAAGGAGAGGCTGGGGAGGGCCCACCCATCCCATACTATAATTTATTTTTAATTACAACTTTAATACTTAATTATTATTTATTTATGTACATACAATATTTCTAAATTCCTAATTTATGTGTGTGTATTAGTTAATTTAGTCAAAGAGAATCATCCAAGAAATAGCCATACATGTAGACTTAACTCAATAATATTTAAGATTTAGGGTTTAGGGTTTAGGACTTAGGTTTTAGGACTAGGGATGTTTTGAGGATAGTAAAATTACATGTCTCTAGAATGTTTTGAGGATGGGGCCAATGGGATATATATAACTAATATCTTTCATCATATTTTTTTAGACATGATTATCTAGTGTTTAAACTAAGTATATAAAGATCTCACGAGGGGGAGGGTCCTGGATAGGACCTAGGGTTTATCATATATGCAAGGTGAGTAAGGTACAAAACTCTAGTAGAAAGGGATTTGATTAGTTAATTTAGTGGGAAAGAATTTGGCCAAGACATCTAATCATAGATTTAGCTCAATAATATTTAGGGTTTAGGATTTATGTTGGGATATGGTGTTGTACACCATTGCATAAAATGATTTATTTATATTTTTGTAATTAAATAATTATTTAGTTGTGATACACCTTGGTGGTGGTGTTAATCACACTAGGTAATTATTTGGGGACCCACTTATGTTGTATTGTAACATTGTATTATTATTTATTGTGTGGGAGACATGTGATAATAATTTAATATTGGGGAAATGTTAAATAATGTGATGTCTTAGTACCCAATATTAAATAAGGGGTTAGTGGTTTCGTATTCACATGGTTTTGTGGTACATGGTTTTACCTTACCACTAGTTGTATTTTGTGTGAGCTTCTGTCTATAAAAGCAAACACATGTGTAATGGTTTAGGTCGGTTGAGTGGTTTGGTTGTCATTATTGGGTCTTCTTGTGGAGTACATTTGTGAAGCATGGAATGGGATGGGTGGATTCATGCTTGGACACATGGGAATGCATTGGAGGGCTTGATGCTTTAGAGGTATTCATTGTAACCCTTGTATTGCTTTATTGTTGAATAATATGATGGAGTGTGGATACTTTTGAAGGCTGGATTTTTTTCCCTCTTGAGGGTTTTCCCAAGGTATATCTTTTGTTATCTTGTGGCTTATCAATTTGGTCTATGCATTTTGGAAACTTGTATGAATTTTTATCTCTCATGGGTTAAGTAGGAAATGGATTAAGATCATGGGTTAAATGCAAAAAAAAATCGTAACAAGTGGTATCAGAGCTTTCATGGTTGAAGATTTTTTGTTACAACCCTAGTTTGAGATTTTTTGCAAAGTTGAAGCCATGGACATGCATGTAGGGTTTGAGGCATTACAAGATATGGAACACATTTTGGAGGTGTTTGTATGCAAATTTGTGCTATTGGATTGTCAAGATTTGTTTGGTTTATTGTAGATCAAAAGTTTTCCAAATTTGGGTGAAAGAGGGTTTCTTGGTTTGAGTTTGCATATGAGGGTTTTGTAGGGGAAATTTCATAGATGGCCCCTTGAGACAAAATGGACCTCATGGTTGGATTCAGGTTGGCCAAGAGACAAATTTTGACATAAAATTTGACCTATTTTGGAAGAGTTGAAAAAAGGGCAATTTTTTTAGCAAAAAGGCAATTTCCCCAATTTCGGCATGTGTAAAAATAAAAATATATCATGCCCCTTTTGAAAAATTTCACAGAAATATTATATGGTCGGGCATTTTTTAAAATATTAAAATTTGTGCAAAAAAATAGAGTTAAAAATTCTGAAAAATCAAAAAAATAAAAATAAAAAATGTATATATATTTGTGGAGGGTTCCACAGACTAACCCCCCCACGGCCCACCACTGTCGACAGCCCCTACCGCTGACAATACCATAGGGTACTATCATTGGAAGACCCTATCGGTTCTATTATTCAGCAATTTTGTTAATCAGTAAGGAGTGGTTGGGCCCTCTTGTTGACGATGGCCTAAACTGTCTAAAAAAAATGTTTTTAAACCCTTTAAAATTTTGCCGAATGGAAAATGGAATTTGGATTTCAAAATATACTAAGCCATATTTAAATGTGCATCAAGTCTATATACAAAGGGATCGAGGAAATTTTTATTTTGAAAAATTAAATTTATTTAATGAATTTTTGAATCTGCCACCCACCCCCCACTAGAGTGCTGCCCAAGCACCACCAGGAGGTCAATTTATAGCAATTTTTTTCAAATTTGCATAACATTTGTCCAGTATGTCAGATTTTTGACTTCTTGTAGTTGTTGTAAATTCGGTTCTAAGCACTAGGTTTGGTTCCCTAATTTTTTCCATTTTGACATGTTTTTGGGGCCTAGAAGTCAAATATTCTTGTTGCAAGGTTTTGGTCATGACTTTTGCATACAAAATCATATTTTCAATTTTGAAGAGGAATTGGAGAGAATTTGTAGTGTACTACACAGTGGTTTAGATTTTTATCAATTTGAGGAGTAGGTTGAGCTTGGTACTTGTTTGATCACTTCCAAGTGTTTGAGATTCGAGGTGTGATTGTGTGAGCATTTGGATGAATCAAGAGGCAAAACCTTGAGCGAGTACATGTTTTTATATGTTATTTATGATGCTACAATTGATTATCATATTGGTGCTTCCTGGTATAGGTATACAGGTGTTTTTTAGAGTTGGGACTTTGATGGTGACAAGTACACAAGTTGTCTTCGGTTTTGAGGACATGGTTGGACATGGTTTGAGACTTGGAGTCTGGTATGGGTGATAGTTGAGTGTAGGTACAATGATGGCTATGGTTATGGTGTCATGGGTATGCAGGTACATTTGATGCATTGGCATGATATGGTTTGATGTTAGGAGATTGTACTTATCTTCTTGATGCTTATTTGGTTCCTTGAATATAATTACTCTTTTGTAGACATGGTTGGAAAATCAGATCTATGGTTGATTTGGTGTTTGAATCTTGATGTCTACATGATTATCTTCTTTGATATCTCAGTTTGCAGTTACTAATGTGATGATGAGTTTTCATGTTTTAGTGATTGGATCTACGAGTTATGCAGGTGTGTGTTTTGGTAACTCATTCATTTACAGTGGGATGACTCAGATGTGTACTTTCTATATCCACCAATTTTGATTCATTGTTGTTGCATATTTCATTAGTTGTCCTTGTATGTGGTCATTTGTGCATTGGTATGTTGTTTCAAGATTGAGAGGATGGATGATTTGGGTACTTGATTATTCAGTTCATGGGACTTGTAGCATGTGGTTTGATCATGATCTCATGATAGCTTGTTACATTCATTGGTTATACACTTTCAATGGGAGATTTTGATAGTGATGACTTGGCGTGTTTGATTGGATTGATTTTTTATGTTTTGATAGCGATTGTATGTATCTTCTTGGCTTGGAGACCTTGGTTTACTTGTATGTTATTGACGTTGCAATTGAGTGTGTGTTTACCTATATTATCTTCATGGAGAGGATGGTTTTCATGGTGTCATGTGTAGCTCATATCATAGTTCAGTGGGAGTTCTTGGCAATGATGTGGATGCATCATTGGTATGGTTATCTTCATGTGATTGGGGATATGATTTCTTGGTTTAGAGTATGTTTGATATTATTTCATGGTTTACTCTTGATACTAGTTTAGATTTTTGGCATGGTATATGTGCTCTCTTAAGACTAGGATGTTTGCATTGGTGCATGTGATCTCCTTGGAGGAGATGGTTAGACCATGTTGTCATGTTAGGTTCTTGATTTTGTGGTTGGAACTTTGACATTGATCATGTAAGGAAGCTAAGACAGTGGAACAACTTCCTACACTAATCTTGAGAGGAGCATAATGCAAAACTTTTACAGGTCTTTAACAGTTACAAAAACTTAAATAGAAATAAACATAAATATCATGCATACCACAACACAGTGATTTATGTCAGAAAACCCTTTCGGGAGAAAAACCCCACACTCCAAAAGTCAACCAATATATTATTCAATAAATCACAAAGATTACAATATACTTTCAGAGAAAGCTTCTCACAAGAGTATTACCACTTAGAGATCAAGAGACAACACGACTATTATTAGACTCTCAGAATACATCACCATCTCTCTCTACCATAGTTGTAATACAGTGCCCTCATAAAATAGGATTACATTATAGGGCAAGACAGGCCAACAAAATATCCACCATTAGATCTAAAACCTAATAATTAATGATCTAGATTTACAATGTATCATTTATCTAATGTATGTCATCCATTTTAGGAGTTTCTTGAAAAAGTTAACAAAAAATTGTTTACACACATCCCACTCTTCCCCCCCTTATGCCATTGTATATTACACCTATCGGTGTAACTAGGAAATATACATATATCCTATCAATAATAACCATTATATAATTGTAAGGTTGAAACAAAATTTACCAACAAATCTCCCACTTGTCAAACACCTTGCAAGAGAAAAGGGAGGGGTAAACATTGTCTCTTGATTGCTAGGGGCTGAAAGGCCCATAATATTTGAACACCATTTGAACTTCTCTATGCTCACAGGCATAGTTAAAGAACCAGCAACATTCATCAAAGTCTCTACCTTAACCAACTTCACCTTACCATCTTCGACCATATCTCGAACAAAATGATATTGTACATCAATGTGCTTGGTCCTAGCATGAAATGTTAGGTTCTTGGCTAAACATATCGCACTCTGACTGTTGCAATAAATTTTCACTACACCTTGTTTTATTCCAATATCTAAACATTGTCTCTTAATCCAAATGGCTTCTTTACAATCATGAGTATCTGCCATATACTTTGCTTCAACAGTGGACAAAGCAGCCACATCCTGTCACTTACTCATCAAACTAATTGCAACATTGAATAATGTAAACACATAAGCATTGGTGGATCGTCTGCTATCAATATCACCTGCCTAATCTGAATTCACATAACCATGAATATCAAGGGAAATCTTGTCTTTAGTCACATTACTATGATAACACAAGGAATAATCTGAAGACACTTTTAATTGCTTCCCATTGAACTCTACCAAGATTAGACATATATCTGGAAAGAAATCCCACTTCTTGGGCAATGTCGGGTCTAGTACAAACCATGGCATACATCAAACTTCCAACTGCACTTTAGTAAGGAACTATGCTCATGTCTTCCATCTCTGATGGAGATCTTGGACAATCTAAAATAGATAACTTTGTTCCAACTAAAACAGGAACACACAATGGTCTACAATTCTACATGTTAAATCTCTCATACTTACTTTGGCCAATCCATAGCTTTATATTCACTCTATCTCTTTTAATTTCCATCCCAAGAATGTGTCTAGCTGCACCAAGGTCTTTCATTTTAAATTTAGCAGAAAGTTGATATTTCAATTTTGAAATCATACATTTCCCTTTTCCAATAAATAACATATCATCAAAATATAATGCAATAAACATGAAATGATCACCATCAATTTTATAATAAACACAATGAATTGATTTAGAACACTCAAATCCCAAACTCAACACATATGTATTAAATTTCTCATATCACATCATAGGACTCTATTTTAAGCCATACAAATATTTCTTCAATTTGCAAACCAATTTACTTTTACCTTTCACCACATAGTGCTCTGGCTGTGTCATATAAATATCCTCCTTCAAATCACCATGAAGGAAAGCAGTTTTCACATCCATTTGCTCAACCTCTAAATCATAAGCAATAGCAATAGAAAGCAAAAATATAATGGATGTCATTTTTGCAACAGTAGAGAATATCTCACCATAATCAACACCCTCAACTTGAGAGTAACCTTTCAAAACCAACCTTTCCTTGTACTTCTCAATACCTCCATCTGAACCAATATTTTTCTTGAACACCCATTTGTAACCAATAGGTTTTCATCCTTCAAGCAATGGTACAAGATCCCATGTATCATTCTTTTTGAAAGATGTAATTTCTTCATCCATATAAATCTTCCAAGATTCTACACCATTCATACCTAATGCCTCTTCTATAGATTTGAGTTCATCCATGTTAGTATTCAAAGCAAAAATACATCTCCAATCATCAGGTGTATACCTTTCAGGTGGTTGTCTATTCCTTGTAGACCTACAAACAAGTTGAGTTGGAGGTTCTTTCTCCTCTTCTGAAGATCTAGAGCTAGATGATCTCTCCTCAACTTCTTGTCTATCCTTGGGCCTCAATTCGAATTTCTCAGGTGTAGAAGGAAATGGAATCACATCTTCCTGTTTACTTTGTTCTGGCTGAAATGTAACAAAAGAAGGCTTAGTTTCTCTAAAAATAACACTTCTTCTATATATTACCTTTTGTGCAATAGGTTCCCAAAGTTTGTATCCTTTCACACCATAATTGTATCCAATGAAGATACATTTCACAACCTTGTTCTCCAACTTCGTTTTCTTCTCCTTTGGCACATGTGCATATGCCTCACAACCAAAAACTCTAAGATGTCTTAATGAAGGATTGTGACCTGACCAAGCCTCTATAGGTGTCTTATCAACAAGAGCTAATGTAGGAGACTTGTTAATCAGGCAATAGGTAGTGGAAACAACTTTGGCCCAAAACCTTTTGTTCTAGACTAGCACCACTCAACATACTCCTAGCCTTCTCCATCAATGTATTTTTCATTCTTTTTGCAACTCCATTCTATTGTGGAGAATACAAAGTTGTCTTTTGTATATGGATACCACAATCTTTACAAAATCTATCAAAATCATTAGAGAAAAATTCATCACCATTATTAGTCCTCAAACATTTTATTTTATTTCCATTTTGCATCTCAACCATTGCTTTAATTTATTTAAATCGACTAAAAACTTAATATTTACTCTTTAGAAAATATACCCATGTCCTACTATAATCATCAATAAATGAAACATGATATGTGAATTTACCAATTGAAGGAACATCTACAGGACCAAACACATCAAAATGAATAAGATCCAACACACCACAAGATTTATGAGAAGATTAAAATTGAACGCGGTTTTGTTTTCCATAAATGCAATGCTCACAGAAATTGAATTCAAGATTACAATCAAATAAACTTTCAACAAGGTTTTTATTTTTCAAGGTCCTTAGACCCTTTTCTCTAATGTGGCCAAGTCTTTGGTACCATAACATAGTATTCTCTTTAGGTAACTTTGTTTCAAAAGAAAGAGCACCCTTGGGTACCCAAAATCCATGACCATCTATTAAAGGTGAAACCCTCACTTCTTCCACATACTTTTCACAAAAGTACTATTGCACTCAACAGTGCATGCATCCAACTTATACAATGTGCCATATATGACACCTCTAGCAATCATCGTAGCACCTCTAACCATCTTGCATCCTACATCAGAAAATACTACCTACACACCCACATCTATTAGTTTGCTTATAGATAAAAAAAAATTGTGCTAAACTAGGGATATGCAACACACCATTAATCCTTTTTATTATACCATCAAGAAACCTGATTTTAACTTTAATATGACCAACAATGTCTAAATGAGAATCATCACCCAAGTACACCTTACCTTCAAATTCTTCATATTCAAAAAACCAATCTCTATTAAAGGTCATATGGAAAGATGCACCTCATTCAATTAACCATGCATCATTACCTACACAAGTTGTCAAAGTTGCAATGAATATTCCACCATCTTCCTTCTCGAACTCAGAATCAGAATCAAATTTCCTCTTTTTCTTCTTCTTTGCTTCTTTGCGTTCCTTACGAACATGCCCAAGCTTACCATAGTTCCAACAAATAACTTTGGACTTTCTAGGATATTTAGAACCCCCCTAGAATTGTATTTGTCACGCTTCTCATTCTTCTTTCCTTTTTCCTTAGGTATTCCATGAATATTTAGGGCCTCCTTGGCAGTGATGGACACCTTCCTCCTCATCTCTTCAAAAATAAAATAACCCACCACATCTTCAGTCTCTAATATAATTCAAGTACTCCCAATAGCCATAACAAGAGAATCCCATGAATAAGGCAAAGAACAAAGCAAGATTTGACATTTCTCCTCCTCATCCATCTTGACACCAACTGATGCCAATTGAGCCACCAACATATTGAATTCTTTTGTGTGGTATGTGGCAACTGATCATACTATATTGTACACCCCGACATGTATCCTCGTCAGGGTCCGAGGCTAGGCCAAGCCTCGGGCAGGGATTCAAGGGAAGCAACCCCCAAGAAAAAAAATTGTGTGGTCACCAAAAAAGAAAAAAAATGATTTTGTAAAAACCCTAATTCTGGAAGCTTCTAAAAAGCTTGTTATAAGGGGTTGGTATGGGGGTTATAGCATGTAGAAAAAGAAATTATTCATGATATTGTAATATGTTCTGCACTGGATAATAAAATCATTAGATGGCTGCGGTTTTGTGGATGTAACCTAGATTAGGTGAACCACGTTAAATTCTCTATGTTGTCTTGTTTCTGCTATAATTTTCTATGTTTTATTTCTCTGTTTTATTAATCAAATTTGTATTTAACTATTAGATATCTACCTTCTAACCTTAACAAGTGGTATCAGAGTAGGTTTTTTTTTATTATCATTTGCAGGAAAGTCTCACGGTTGAGTGGGAGTCTCACAGTTAAGTGGGAGCAATGGCAGACAAGAGTAAATTAAAGGTAGATAAATTCAATGGGCAGAACTTTCAGTTATGGAAGATGCAGATGGAGGATTATCTCTATCAAAAGGATTTATGGAGGCCATTGGAAGGAACAACCAAGAAACCGGAAACAATGAGTGATGAGGAATGGAAACTTTTGGATAGAAAGGCACTAGGAGTCATTCGTTTATGCATGGAACAATCGGTTGCATTCAATATTACAACAACAAAGACAACTCAAGAGTTGATGGAAACCCTAGCGAAGTTATATGAAAATCCTTTTGCTTCAAATAAGGTATTTCTTATGAAGCGTTTATTTAATATGAAAATGGTAGAAGGTGGGTCAGTTGCTGATAATTTAAATGAGTTTAATACAGTTACCAGTCAATTAACTTCTATAAATGTAAACTTTGATGAAAAAGTTATGGCACTTTTGATTCTGTGTTCTTTGCCAAAAATTTGGAATAGCTTGGTAATGGTTGTTAGCAATTTTGTTTCTGGTTCGAATACATTAAAATTTGATGATGTTGTTGGTGTTATTTTGAGCGAGGAAATTCATAGGAAAAGCTCAGGTGGAACATCCACATCAGGCAGTGTTTTGAATGCAAAAATTAGGGACAAAACAAAGGAGAGAGGAAACAATTCTGGAAGTCATGGGAAGTCACAAGGAAAATCAAAGGACAAAAGGTCCCAATCTAGAGACAAGAGGGATTGTTGGTACTATGGTAAGCTGGGTCATTTAAAGAAAGATTGTTGGTCTCAAAAAAATAAATGAGACAAAAAGGAAGGCAATAAAGAGGAAAATGTGGTAAGTAATAAATCTAATAAGGATGCTTTGATTCTTTCCCTTGATAATGTTGATGATTCTTGGGTGTTAGATTCAGGGGCTTCATTTCATGCTACGCCCCATAGAAGTTATTTTCTTGATTATGTCCAAGGGAATTTTGGGCTGGTTTATTTGGGAGATAACGAAACCTATCAGATTGTTGGAAAGGGAAGAATCAAGATTAAGTTGCAGAATGGGAATCATTGTCTACTACATGAGGTAAGGCATGTTCCAAAGTTAAAAATAAATTTAATTTTAGCAGGGCAACTAGATGATGAAGGTTGTGTTGTTACATTTAGTGATAAAAATTGGAAGGTTACAAAAGGTTCCTTAGTGGTAGAAAAAGGTGTGGAAGTAGGCACCTTATATCTTTGTATAGGTCATACTGTTCCTTCTACTTTAGCTATTGTAGATAAAAATCAATGTTCAGGAATAGTTGTTGCAATTCAGCAGGCAAAAAATCAGATAGTTGTTGTGGATTCTGAATCAACACTATGGCATAATAGAGTTGGGAATATGAGTGCAAAAGGTATGAAAGTACTTCATTCAAAGAATGTTTTACTAGGTCTGAAATGTGTTAATATGATTTTTTGTGAAAGTTATGTGTATGACAAACAAAAGAGAGTTAGTTTTCTCAAGGATGGGAAGCAAAAGAAAGATGAGAAATTGGAGCTTGTGCATACGGATGTATGGGGACCAGCTCAAGTATCTTCTCTCGGTGGCTCTCGGTACTATGCCACTTTTATTGATGATGCAACAAGGAAGGTATGGATTTATTTCCTTAGGAAAAAATCTGATGTATTTGAAACTTTTAAGAAATGGAGAAGCTTGGTTGAAAATGAGACAGGTAAAAAGTTAAAATGTCTCAGATCTAATAATGGTGGTGAGTATTGTAGCAAATATTTTGAAGATTATTGTTCCTCTAATGGTATTCATAGGAAAAAAATGGTTCCAAGGACTCCACAGGAAAATGGAGTGGTTGAGCACATGAAAAGAACAATAATGGAGCATGCACAGACTATGAGATTGCATGTTGGGTTGCCTTTAAACATGTGGTTAGAGGCTATAAACACTATTGTTTATTTAATCAATAGAGGTCCCTCTAGTCCTTTGGGTTGTGGTATTCTAGAGGAAGCATGGACAAGTAAGAAGGTGAGTTATTATTTTCTCAAGACCTTTGGTTGTGAAGCATTTGCACGTGTAGAATTGAAAATAGAACCAAGCTTGATACAAAATCAAAGAAATGTATATTTTTTGGACCTTGGCATTAGTGAATTTGGTTATAGGCTTTGGGATTTGAAAATCAAAATTGTGAAGCGAGGGATGCCATATTCAATGAGAAAGTGTTGTACAAATATTAGCTACACTAGCATGAGAAGAAAGAAAATGATTATGCGGTGTTGGATGATACTCCAAACAATGATGTTCTAGTGGTTCCTCATGTTCCGCAACAACAACAATAACAAATACCACAAACACCAGTGAATGTTAGATGATCTTCAAGGATAAGTAGACACTCCAAAAATGTTTTCTCCCTCTTTGTATTCTATTTTATTAATGATGCTATGAACTTGAATGTTATGATGAAGCTATGTGGGTGGATACCAAGGTTAAGTGGGAGCATGGAATGGAAGAAGAAATGGACTCCTTACTAAAAAATCAGACTTCGGAATTATGCAAGTTACCTGCAGGTAAAAAGGCTTTACCAACAAATGGGTTTATAGGTGAGGAGGATGGAGGTAAGAAAATATTTAAAAGCAATTAGTCATAAAAGGGATTTGCACAGAAAAAGGGTATTGATTTTGATGAAGTATTTCTCATTGTTAAAATGACTTCTATTCATACTATTTTAAGTATTGTGGTTGCTGAAGATTTGTATTTAGAACAACTTAATGTTAAAATAATCTTTCTCCATGGTGATTTGGAAGAGGAAATATATATGGAACAGCCACAAGGATTTGAGGTCAAAGGTAAGGAGAAACTAGTGTGCAGATTGAAAAAAAGTTTATATGGCTTGAAGCAAACACCTCGGCAATGGGTATATTAGAGGCATTAGTTTTATGGCTGGCAAGGCTGCGATGCATTGTAATTGAGCCATTTGTTTTATTTTAGAGGTTGGGTATTGACCACTACATTGTCTTATGTTTTATATGTTGATGACAGGTGGGGTGCAGCATTGGATGCAAAATTAATCATTAATAAATCATTATAAAATCATGTGTGTCAGATGGTTCATGTCAATCATTAGTCAGTGTGTCTCACAGAGGAGGAAAAAATATTAAAAGGTGCCGCCCATACTTTAGGTATTGTGGTTTATTAATGGCCATGGTATGCACAAGACCAGGTATTGCACATGATGTAGGAGTTGTTAGCAAGTATACGATTCATCCCAGTGTTGAGCATTGGAATGTGGTGAAATGGATTCTCAAGTACTTGAGAGGTACATCCAATAAATATTTATGTTTTGGGGGCTCTAATACTGATTTAAAAGGCTATGTTGACTCAAATTTGGCAGGGGATATAGATACCAGGCAGAGTACCACATGCTATGTATTTTCAGTTGGTGGGACAACAGTGAGTGGGATTTCTCAGTTGCAAAAGGTGGTTGCTTTATCCACCACAGAGGTAGAGTATGTTGCTGCAATAGAGGCGGAAAAGAAGATAATATGGTTGCAACTTTTCATGGAAGAGTTGGGAAAACAACAGGCTTAAAATTACTTGTTTACAGATAGCCAGAGTGCTATACATCTTGCAAATAATTATTCCTTGCACTCTAAAATAAAACACATATAGTTGAGATATCATTTCATTCGGTCAATGTTGGAGGATGGACAGATCAAGTTGGACAAGATACATACAAATGCCAATCCAGTGGATATGTTTATGAAGGAAGTGACAAGGGAGAATTTGAGCTCCTCTTTAGCTTTGGTTGGCCTTCAAGGTTGAATTTAGGTATAACAGAGTAGCAGGGTCCAAGGTACTTATTTCCAGTGGGAGTTGTAAGTGCAACAATGTCATCCAGGATTAGTCTCCAAGTGGGAGATTATGCTAGTGTGGAGCCTATTCAATATCTAAGTGGGAGATTGTTGGTATTTGGTGATTGATCATGCTATATTGTACACCCCAACATGTATCCTCACCGAGGTTTGGGGGCAGCAGCCCCCAATAAAAAAAAAATCCCTTTTTTTCACGTTGTCACCAAAAAAGAAAAGAAAAATGACTTTGTAAAAACCCTAATTTTGGAAGCTTCTAAAAAGCTTGTTATAAGGGGTTGGGATAGGGGTTACAGCATGTAGAAAAAAGTGATTATTCACAAGATTGTAATATGATTTTCACTGGATAATAAAATCATTAGATGGCTACGGTTTTGTGGATGTAGCCCGGATTGGGTGAAACCATGTTAAATTCTCTGTGTTGTCTTATTTCTACTATAATTTTCTGTGTGTTTTATTTCTTTATTTTATTGATCAAATCTGTATTTAAATTTTAGATATCTACCTTCTAACCTAACAGCTTCTAGGTGGTATGTGATTCGTCCACCCTCTTACATTCTCAAGGAATATAACTTCTTCCTCAAGAAAATCTTGTTCACTATATTTGGCTTGATACATCTCACCAAGCTTCTTCCATAGTTTATGTGTAGAGGTCTCCTCATGGACATTAATTAAAATAGAGTCATCCAAACACAATCTAGCTAGACCTTGGCTTTATGGTCCATAACATCATATTGAGCAGTTTGAGTAGGATCTATAGGCCTTGAAACATTCTCATCAATAGCATCCCACAGATCTCGATCTATCAACAGATCCTCTATCTTCAACTTCCACATTTCAAAATTATTTCCATAAAATTTCTCCACCTCTATTCTCCCTGGTGAACTTGCCATCTGAAAATTCCTGCAACCTGATCACAAAGTGTCTTATGCATAAGCTCTCACTCAAATCTAGATTAGTTCAAAAAACCCAACAACCCACAACTAAAACCAAAGGTGATCAGGCTCTAATACCGCTTGTAAGGAAGCTAAGGTAGCGAAACAACTTCTTACACTAATCTTGAGAGGAGAATAATGCAAAAAAATTACAGATCTTTAACAATTACAGAAACTTAAACAAAAATAAACATAAATATCATGCATACCACGAAACAATCATTTATGTGGGGAAAACCATTTTGGGAGAAGAAAAAAACCCACACTCCAAAATCCACCCAATATATTATTCAATAAATCACAAAGATTACAATATACTTGTAGAGCAAGCTTCTCATAGGAGTATCACCACTCAGAGATCAAGAGACAACATGACTACTATCAAACTCTCATAATACATCACCATCTCTCTCTACTGCAGTCATAATATAGTGCCCTCATAAAATAAGATTACATTTTAGGGAAAGATAGGCCAACAAAATATCCACCATTAGATCTAAAACCTAATAATTAACTGTCTAGATTTACAATGTATCATTTATATAATTGCAAGGTTGAGACACAATTTCCCAACAGATCATGTGTGATTCTCTTTTTATTGAGTACATTGATCGTTTGATTGATACTTCATGATGGTGCTATGTTTCATTTGGATTTTGGCATGGATTGATTGGTTACAAGTGCTCGTGGATACTTAGAGATGTAGGTGATGGTCGGAGTTCCCTTGTTATTAGAGACATTTTCTTGAGATGGTTACTCTTTGGAGGTTTCAGCAGGAAGACCGAGGAGCTTTCACCTGGGTATGGACATGAGTTCATGATGGACCAATAGAGGAGATTGTTCTTGGAGTGATTCATGATGACTTGGTTATCCTGGAGGAGCATTCTCATTCCCACTCTTCGTCTACTTGACAGTTTATTATTTGAGAGGTATTTTTCCCAATGTATCTTTCAAATGTGTTATGTTTTTGTAGACACTTAAATAGTCTTGATCGACATTACGCATCTAAATTGGATTACTAACATCATTTCTTCCTAAATTAGCTCTGTTCTAATTATTTAATTAAATAATCTACATTGTTTAATTAAATTCATCACTTTCTCCTATTAATCAAATAATTAAATTTATCAAGTTAATTCATCCTCTTCTCACTAATTTTCATCTCATTTAATTAAATAAATTAAACTATTTAATTGAAACCCCTATGTCTTCTCATTTAATTAAATAAATTCAACTATTTAATCAAATGTCACAAACCCGTAACCCACCTAAGTTAATTAATTATGAATTAATTAACCTTAAGCTACTTCCTAATCTCCATTATCCAATCATCTAGCTTTTAACGTCACCTTGGTCAAATTAACCCCTAGTTTACTAACCAAGTTGCACATGAAATCATTTTTTTTAATTAGCTAATTAGCCTATTTCCCTCACAAAGGCATATTCTTTGGAATATTCCCCCCAACTACCCATTCATTAAATTTCCCTCCAAAATCTTTAAAAGCCTCTTATAAATTTCTTAAATGTCTCTTACAAATGCATTCAATTCCTCTTACATGTCATCTTTTCCCTCTTACCTCTCAACCATATTCATTCAATTCTCTTACATTCTCTTAAAAATCCACCTACATGCCTTAACTCTTCACATATTTCAAAATGTGCTCCACACATATCCCCATGGCTTTCATTAGCCTTGTGACAAGTGTCACAATGCTATTGGTCCCTATTTTAGTCCCACATCCCCTAGTTTACCCATTCTTCAACCCTTCCTTCCTACAAATAGAGGCTTCCTCTATTGAATATGGATCAATCATCTCATGCAAAGTCATTATACTCATTATCCTCCATCAATCATCCAATTTCTATCATTATCTTTAAGGGAAATTGGCATTTATTGAATCCATTTTCATCCACAATCTCATGAAATCTCACTATAGGAATTTTCACTCATATCAATCACTCATTTACACTCACTTTCATCTCATTTTAGCTTGTTTTCATTGTCACTTTGCATCAATCTCATACACTTGGAATCACTTACATCTTGGAGATTATCAAAGGGATTGGGAAAGCGCTACTTTCGACATCAAAGTGGCACCAATCCCCCTATGGGATGGATGTTTGGTCTATTTAGTTTGATTACATGCTCTTATTTTCTTTCTTTTAGGATTTTATTTCATGTTTTCATCTTTGTTTGATCAAGAATCTCATAGGGAATGCTTTGTTTGTGCTTTCTAACATGACTAACCTTGTTTTTTTGGTCTCTTGTTAGCTAGTTGCAGATTGGCATTCACAGTTTCATGCTTTGATTTCTCATGGGATTGGGTTGATTCATGGTGATTAATTATGGAGACTCATTTTACGATTGGTTAACATGAGTTTATATGCTTTATCTTTCATAGATATGGATCTTAAGCTATGGATAGTTAGTTCTGGAGGATTCATTTTGAGGGATGTTATGGCATGGTTATCTCCTTGTGCATTTGATTTTATGATATCATTCTTTGATGAGGATTTTTAGGAGATGGTTTATGGGCTAATTTTTAGTATTGGGAATGGATACTATGAGTTTTATCTTCTTGGTTAGAGAGGCTTCCATCCATGTTGGCATTGTTATGTTGATTCATATGTTGTACTTGATCTATGAGGTTAAGTGTTATGGATGTTGTTGAGGCTTTTCATTTGGGGTTATTAGGAGATCATACTTGACACAACATTACACTTTTGAGGTGTTGGTAGGAGGACATTATGGTTTACAAGTTTCTCTCTTCGTGGTTTCTTCTTGGATGTTCATGGTTTTGGGAGGATGGTGGAAACATGTTGTGAGAGATTATTCAACTCTTTGGGTTGTATGTGTGGATCATTGTCATTGTTCTCGGTACCTCATGCTTTGATTTACTTATCATACCTTGATATAGTGTTGATTAGTATACTTGATATGCTTTGACATTACCTATGCAATGGGAGTTCCTGGATATATGTGTTCTTTGTTGAAAGGTTTGATACAGTGAGCTTGGTTGCAGTTTACAGGTTGCATATGTTCTTGGCTTGGGTTTACTGATGTATTGACACCTCGGAGGTATGGATGGTTGGATGTATTAGCATGTTTTTTGGATGCTATTTCCAATCATGTGGGTTTTTCATTTGACAACAACTTGGTTAGAGCCTTTGTTATCACTTGGATTTGATGCTTGTGCTCTTGGATTGGTGCATCTTCACCTTGGCATGTTGGGGGATGAGAGGAGTTCTTGCTTGATATGGTGGTCACTTTTTTCTTATTGAGAGTATCTTTATGGAGCATGAGAGCATGTTGGAGATTCATGTGATTTCATGTATGGCTATGATGATGTATTTCATGTATTGATCCCTTATGCAATATATACAACAAGTGGGAGAATGTTGGGATATGGTGTTGTATGTCATTGCATAAAATGATTTATTATAATTTTGTAATTAAATAATTATTTAGTTGTGATACACCTTGGTGGTGGTGTTAATCACACTAGGTAATTATTTGGGGACCCACTTATGTTGTACTATAACATTGTATTATTATTTATTGTGTGGGAGACATGTGATAATAATTTAATATTGGGTAAATGTTAAATAATGTGATGTCTTAGTACCCAATATTAAATAAGGGGTTATTGGTTTTGTATTCACATTATTTTGTGGTACATGGTTTTACCTTACCACTAGTTGTATTTTGTGTGAGCTTGTGTCTATAAAAGCAAACACATGTGTAGTGGTTTACGTTGGATGAGTGGTTTGGCTATCAGTATTGAGTCTTCTTATGGAGTGTGTTTGTGAAGCATGGCATGGGATGTGTGGATTCATGCTTGGACACATTGGAATGCATTGGAGGGCTTGATGCTTCAGATGTATTCATTGTAACTCGTGTATTGCTTTATTGTTGAATAATATGATGGAGTATGGATGCTTTTGGAGGCTGGGTTTTTTTCCCTCTTGAGGGTTTTCCTAGGGTATATCTTGTGTTATCTTGAGGCTTGTCTTTTTGGTCTATGCATTTTGGCAACTTGTATGCATGTTTATCTCTCATGGGATATGTAGGAAATGGATTAAGATCATGGATTAAATGCAATATTTTTCCTAACAATTTAGAGTTTAGGACCTTTAGGATTTAGAGTAAATAGGGTAAATAAGGTTTAGAGTTTAGTGTATTAGTTAAGTAGTAGGAAACATAATGGTTTTAGTAGAGGACTTAGGAATGGTCATGGGACCCGCAACAAAAATAAATGAATATATTTAAAACATAATTGAATTGAAATATTTACTTCAATTAAAATTAATTTGAGCTTATTGTTCCTAATATTAACTAGAATATGATTTAATTGAAAAAAACATAATTTATATAAAATACATACCTTCTCTTTGATCATAATATCTTCGCATCCTTTCTTCACATAATTTTTGTTCCTTTTTTGCTTAAAATGATCGTACAATATTATTTTTCATTGTCCTTTTATTTCCCATATCCTTCTTTACAAAATATGATCTCGATAATTCCTCTTCCAATTCCACATTCCAAATGTAACTTTCACTTGCAAAAAAATACCAAAAATAAAAATGTCTTTATTTTTTTATATTAAAAACACAAAAAATGACCTTGTATATATACATAATTTGAATAAATATTTAATTCCAAAAGGTTGACTAAAATTAGCCTTCATTCAAAGGTTGACTGTTAAAATATTTTGTTGGAAAACCTTTTTTAAAGGTCATTAAATAATATTATTTTTTTCGGGCAAAACTATAATTGTTCGAAGGTACCTTCGAATGAAGGTGATATCTTCATTTGAGGGTGCCTTCATTTGAAGGACCTTCAAATGAAGGGCCTTAGTAAGACACTTTCAAAGTTTGCTTCAAAAATTCTTCAAAAATTCTAGTTTCAAACCAAAGGTAGGACCTTCAAATGTAATTAAATTGAAAAGATAATTTTCAAGATCGTAATCCTCGAAACGAGCTTTCCAACAAGTATAATTTTAATATATTTTTCATTTTATTGTGTATTCATTTTCTATTTTTTACTAAAAATAGGTTTTTCACATAACATTAAGGTTTTTGTTCTATATATGTGGAAAAATAGTAAAATACTAAAAAAATCCAAAAAATATATGTGCACTAGATATTAATGTCCTTGTTTCACAAAAAACAATTGAATTTTGATACACACAAAAATTTATGTTTGACGACATACACCTATGTCAAAATTATAATTACCCTGACTTCAAAAATTAGTTGAAAAAATATATGTAACAAAAAATTATGAAAAATATCCATGCACTAGATATTGAAGTTACAAATCTATATTTTAAATATTAGAGATTTATCCTTTCTAAAATAATTATGTGTGACAATATAAATGTTACTTTTTAAAACTATTGTTAATTATAAAAAAAGCTAGCTATTAAAAGTTACATAGAAAGACTCATGATTTATTTCAAAAAAATGAAAAATAAAAAAATAGAATCTACACACAAATTGCCACAAATCACTAGTTTGCACATCATCTTCAAATTCTTAAGCTTTAGTTGTTATAGGTCTCATAAAGTAAAGATTTAGTTAAAAATGTTGATATCAATGTCCTACTTTGGCAAAAAAATGGGACTCATTATTGTGGGATTACCCTAGGACATATCCATTAGGCACAATACAAGCCATAAAAATAAGCATTAAGTTGTATTACACAAGAATCCACAAAGAGCATGGAGTTTCCACTATAATCATTGTCATCAAAGAAATGATTGATAATATATAACCCCTTCAATTGGTTCCATACAAAGGATGCAAGGAATGCGAAGAGAAGAGAATAATATACTAGTGTTGAAAATCCAATAATCTTGTAATACTTGTGTCATTGATACCATCATATGCTAGGTTAATAATATGTGATCATGAAATCGTTTGTGAGGAGGGGAAATAAGGTGCCCCTAATGTGAAAGACAACAAACAAGTGATAAAAATTGAAGTGCTAGATACAATCAAGTAAGAGTAAATACACATGTGTCATAGTATAATAGTATAATAAGCATATCCATGATGCATGTATGATAATTAATCATTTCAAACCATAAGATAAGCATGTAACAATAAGGATCATGTAAGAATCATAGGATAAAATCAAGTCAATTTATAAACATATAAGCATAAGATGATCATGATAATATAATATGTGAACATAATAAGCATGTGACAATAGGATAAACATATAACTATCATCATCAAAACATAATATGACAAATGACATAAAGGAGATGCTCCCAAGTGATGAAACATACTACAACATATGAAACATATGAACTAAGATGTGAAACATAATATACAAGATGAAATAAGAATGAAAACATGAGAAAATAAAACTCACAACAAACATATTAATTCAATTAAATGTGCTAGATTTAAAAGGCAAGAAGGTAATTAGTTTTATCATGCATGAGCACAACAAATGTAGCTAAATTAAAAGGTCAGAGTCAACACACAAAGTAAAAGAAAGTTACATATTTTGTCAATATGATGAGAATGGTTGTCAAGCACTATGTGGTTTATATTATCCCACATCCATAAAAAAATACAAGAAGTAGAACACACAAGAAAGATGTGAGAAAGAAACATAACATATTTTCTTAGTCACATGTTTCAAAATTCATTGGACTAAAAGTGTCTTTACATCATCCATATTCTAACTAAGGACATATAAACAACATGACACAAAAGCAAAGATAATTATATACATATATGTACATAAATAAACACAAATATTAAAGTCTCAACTAATAATGTTGGAATAATCTTCTTCAATAGATTGTCTCTATTCTAATCATAATAAACATCTACATGTTCTATCTCAAAATTCTAAAGAATTAATATGTCACTGTTATGCAAAGGACTGTTTTTAATAAATATGTTTGAAAAAGGATACTTTTAAAAAATAAAATTTCTTTATCATTGCTCTTTCTTTCTTGAAGGAGGCTCCATACTCTAGATTTTAACTTGTTAACATAAAAAAAATCTTAGGTACCCAATTTTGAGGAACCTTTGAACATAATGTAACTTTATATTCATAATTATTTTATTTGATACATGTAGAGATAAGTGATCCTTTATGTCATGATTAGGATAACATATATCATAACCATAGTGCTTAGTTTTTGAAGGATGTGCCACTTTATGTAACATATTCCTTCTATACATATTTTCTTTCACCAATTTATAAAGTGAAGATAAGTGAGTTACTTTTTGTTCCTCTTATGAGTTCTTGTGACCTTGTTTATTGCTTGTTTCTCATTTTAGTACTTCCTGGTATTTTTATAAAAATCATGAACAATATATTAATCTCTTATATAGATGTGTGTTTGATGTTCTCTCTCTCTCTCTCTCTCTCTCACACACACACACATCCTAGTAGGTCTAAAATTCACTACTCCACTTCCTAAAAAAAATCTACTCACAAGGCCAGGGTTGTCAACAATTGAGAAAAATCAATTCATCTCCAAAACTATGGACTTTAATCAAAATCAATAAGAGTGGTTTATATCTCCACTTTTATCTTAGCTTAAACTTGAGAGAGTGTTCCCAAGGGAATTATTTAATAGGTATTGGAATCACTTATGATAAGACATAATGAACTTGATGATAACTAAACCCAACTTGTCTACTCAGTCGCTAAGACTGTCACCAAACTAAGAAAGATAGCTATCTTTAACCCCTATATAATTGATATAACACCTTGGAAACAAGTACAAGGTGGGGTGAGTTCCATGATTCATAGATAATGGTTTTCTTTATTCCCTACAAATGTAATGATATCATGAAAGCACAAAGTGGAACTGAAAAATAAAATTTTATGGATTTCAATTAAGTGTGAGTGATTGGAACACATACAAGAGACCGGTGCCTATTCTAGGGTAGTAGAGTCACAAATAATAAGAAGAAATTATAAAGGAGAGATGAAATAAAGTAAGTGATCTACTCATTGAGCATCAACAAATATCAGTTTAACCTCATCTACTTAGTTATCCATCACTGATCTAACCAAACTTTGTTGCAAGTATATGTAGTTGGTGTTGTCATTGATGTCAAAAAGCTTTGGTGTTATCATTGGTGTCAACTGTATAATTAGGAGATTGATGCAAGGATGTGCAATTTGTATTGAGTTGATGTTGTCTCTGATGATGCTTTGATTTGTTTCATTATGTTATCATTAGTAAGCTACTAGTGTCAACCTCTAGTGTTGCTTTGATAATCTTCTTCTTATGGATGTATGGTTATTTTCTAGGTTGTTGTTGGATTGGTACTGATGAGGAATTATTGAAGATGTTGAGGATGTGTCTTTGGTGCTTGGTTTTCAAGTGCTTTTGAGAAAATTTAAATAAAAAGAGGAAACAATGTATTGTAGTGGTGTTATGTGTTGTAGAGTAGTTTTTTGGTTTGGATCCACATTTCTTCTATGTTGAAAATCTGCTTGTGTGGTGGATATGTTGATCAGAGGTGTTTAGAGGTGTTGCATTCATAATTTGATGTGTTGGATTGTGTTGGAGGAAGTTATGTTCACCAGTGCATGAACTATGTATTGCAGAGGTGTCTGAGAGAAATGGTTTTGCTCCGCATTTCTTGAGAGAGTGGTTTTAGGTATTGTATATCTATAAGGGTGCTAATAGTGTTTGTCTTTCTTCAGTTGAATTTTTTCATGGTTTGGTGCTTCAAAAGTCAGTTTCTTGATTTGTGGTGTATGACAGAATTATTTAAGTGTATTGGGTGTGTGCATTCTTCAGGTGAATGTTGTTGTGAAGGAATTTTCTAGTTTCCAAGATGTTTGTGGAATATTCTAGATTATGTTCAAGTGTGGTGTGTTGTATGCTAGTCATCTTTGATTTGAGGAAGCGTGTACTTAAATTTTAATGGTGTTAACATAAGTTTAGCTCACCTTGAGTGTTTACACTAATTGGGAAGTTGCTTTGGTGTTTGTGGAAGTGTGGTGTGGCATGTATGGATGGATTTAGATATGAGCTAAGGTGTGGTGTGGTCCACCTTCATTCCCTTCCATTTTGGGAATGTTTTGGTGCCGACCTAATTTGAATTTGTATAGTTGAGGTGCATAGATGACCTTGCAAAACATGTTCAAGGTTGAAGATGGTATAAATATGAGTTGAGTTGTTGAGGTATGATGAGATAGAGGTGTGTGATGTGAATTTCAAAGTTGTGAGGTGTGAATTTTTCAAGTGCAGTGCAAGCGTTCATGTGTTAGATTATTGGATGCAGTGAGCAAAAGGTGTCTAAAATTCTTCAATAAGACTTCAAAGGTGTTGGTGATGCTATGGTGGACCTATTTTTTGCATTGAGATGGATTTATCATTGAAACACTCTTCTATATCTTCTTTTTTATTCTAGCAGTAAGCCCTTCTTTCTTTTGGGCAGCAAGCCCTATTGTATTTGGTGTTGATATTACTTTATATTGTGAGCTAATCCTCACTATGGTTTTTCCCTTCTTGGGTTTTCCACATAAATCAAGTGTTTCTTTGTGTATGGTTTTGATTTGATTAAATTTTTGTTATTTTCTTTCATGATAAATCACTCTAACAAATTAAGGGTTAATTTGATTAATGTGGATCTAAACGTTTGTGAGGGTTTTCAAGTTTTAAGGTACAACTAATTCACCCCCCTCTCAATTGTCTTATGCATTCAACAATTGGTATTAGAGCAAGGTTCCTTGGAAGAAAGCTTAACTGATTGAGGTAGATCTAGGATGGTGCACAAGAAATATGTTCCTTTGTTTGATGGATTAAATTATGCATTCTCGAAGACAAGGATGGAAGGTTTTTTGGTTTCTCTTGGATTTGAAATCTGGAAGTATGTTGAGACTAGATATACTATACCTATGAATGGTCCAAAGACTGATGCTGAGATCAAGGCATATGAAAACAATGGTAAAGCAAGGTATTCTCTCTTAAGTGGCCTTGCTAATTATGAATTGGTGAAAGTTATGAATAATAAAACTACTAGCAAAATTTGGGTAAAGTTAGAAAGCATTTATGAAGGAGATGATAAGGTCAAGCAAGCTAAGATGCAGAATCTGGAGATCATGTTTGAGACCCTGCGAATGTCTAAAGATGAAAACATCACAAGCTATTTGCAGAAGGTGGATGAAGTTGTCAAGAAAATCAAAGGTCTTGGTGGAGAACTAAAAGAAGTGGTAAAGAAGGTACTCAAAACTCTTCCTAAATTGTATAGTCATAAATTTTCTACTATTGAGGAATTCGATATACCAAAGATCAGTTGTACAGTTCTTCAACTTCTTTTGAAATGACAGAATTTGGTACAAGTAATGCAAAAGTTGAGACTACCTTTAAGGCTGGAAAATCAAAGAATTTTGTGGAATCAAATCAATAGGATCTTGATGAATGTGGAAGGTAACTTTGTAAGAAGAATGAAAATGGGTACTGGAAAGTACAGAGGTAAGTTTCCTTTCAAAAAATTTAGTTGTGGAAAGATAGGTCATTATGCTTCAAGATGTCCAAACAAAGTTTTGAATGACAAAAATAGGGAGAACAAAGGTAAGATGATTAAGAAAAGTTATTATGTTAGAGAATATGCCAGTGTATTGGATGATGAATCTAATTTTGGAGATGATGAGGATGGTGAATGCTTGTCCATGGCTTTAAAAGATGAAACTAATTCTACAAGCTCTAAGATATGTGTGAAGGAAAGGGCTCTGAAAGCAAGTGTTAATACTGAAGGCACTTTGATGTCTCCTTAAATTCATGCTAGACAAGAGAAGAACTACTAGATCATTGGTAGTGGATGCTCTAATCATATGACCAATGATAAGAGTAAGTTTTTTAAACTTAGAAAATATGAAGGAGGACTTGTTAGGTTTGGTGATGATACATCTGCTAAGATATGTGGAAAAGGTTCAATCAATTTTGATGGAAAGCATAACATTGATGATGTTCTTTATGTTAAGGGTTTAATACATAACCTCTTGAGTGTTGGAAAAATGTGTAGCAAAGGATACAATCTTATGTTTCAAGAAGATGGTTGTGAGATCAGAAAAGGGTCTGAAATTGTGATTGCTACTAGAAGAAGGACAAATGGAAATGTCTATTAGATCAAAGGTGGTGATGATTATTGTTTCATGACTTAGATCAATGAGAGTTGGCTATGGCATAGAAGAATGTGTCATGTCAATTTTGATAGCCTAGTGAGAATAAGTTCAATTCAATCTATGAGAGATATGCCAAAGATTACAAAGCCTATCAATGTAGCCTATAAGGAATGTCAAGTTGAAAAGCAAGCAAGAAGAAATTTCAAAGTCAAAGAAAAATCTTCTACCGAACTGTTGGAATTGGTGCATACAGATATTTATGGTCCTACCAGAGTAAGAATACTTCAAGGTGACAGGTATTTCATGCTATTGATTGATGATTATTCTAGAATGATATGGGTTAATTTTCTCAATGAAAAAATAGAAGCCCTAGATGAGTTTAAAGCATTCAAAGTTATGGTTGATAATGAAATGGATATAAAAATCAAGTTCCTGAGGTATAACAGAGGTGGATATTTCACCTCCAATGAGTTCAATATCTTTTGTGAGAATCATGGAATAAAAAGGCATTTATCTACCCCTAGGATTCCTCAACAGAATGGAGTGGTTGAAAGAAAGAATAGAACTATTCAATAAGATACAAGGACAATGATGAAAGAAGAAAATATAACATAATTCTACGGGAGAGAAGCAATTCATAATGTTGTTTACATACTTAACAAAGTGCAAGCAAGAGAAAATAACACAAAGACTCCCTATGAGCTATGGTATGGAAGGATTCCTGCTGTAAAATACTTCAGAGTGTTTGGAAGCAAATGTTATATCAGAAGAGATGAAGAAAACTTGGGAAAGTTTGATGCAAGGTTTGATGAAGGTATCTTCCTTGAATATTCTACTGAAAGAAAAGCTTGTCGATGCTACAACAAGAGGCTAAGAAAGATTGTTGAGAGTGTAAGTGTCAAGGTTGATGAAGACATACAAAAGAATTAAACAGTGATAGATGGATATGAATCAAATGAGTCTTCTTGCAAAGAAGAAGAAAAATCTAAGGAAAAATAAGTGCAGATTGAAGAGGAAGAAGCTCCAAAAAAAATTCTTAAAACTCCCAAGTATGTCCAAAAGAATCATTTTGAAGAACAAATCATTGGTGATAAGAGAAAAGGTGTACTGACAAGAAGGAAATATGTTGAAGAATAGGTAAATCTATGTTTACTTTCTAAAGTTGAACCTAAAACAGTGATTGAAGCATGCAAGGATGAGTATTGGATTAAGGCTATGGAAGAATAACTAATGAAAATTGAGAAAAATCAAACTTGGAAACTTGTCCTAAGATGAGCAAACAAGAATGTGATTGGAACTAAGTGGGTATTCTAGAATAAACTAAATGAGAATGGAGAAATGGTAAGAAATAAGGCAATGCTTGTGTGTAAAGGCTAATCACAAGTAGAATGAATAGATGTTGAGGAGATATTTGCTCTGGTGGAAAGAATGGAAGCTATCAAGATGTTTTTGGCTTTTGCAACACATAAAGGTTTTAAAGTATATCAAATGGATGTGAAGTTTGCTTTCTTGAATGGTGAATTGGAAGAAGTATACATAGAACAATCAGAAGGATTTCAGTTATCAGATAAACCAAATATGGTTTGCATATTGAAGAAGGAATTATATGGGTTGAAGCAAGCTCCCAAATCTTGGTATGCAAGGTTAGACAAGTACTTGTTACAAAAAGGGTTCAATAAAGGTACCACAGATAGCAATCTCTACTTCAAAGTTGAAAAAGATCAAATCTTGATTGTGGTTGTGTAAGTTGATGACATAATTTTTGAAGGAAATGAAGCTATGTGTAAGAATTTTGTAGAGGAAATGCAAAAAGAATTTAAAATTTCAATGTTTGGGGAGATGAATTTTTTCCTTGGGCTACAAATCAACTAGACAGATAAAGGTATTTTCATTTCACAATCAAAGTATGTCAAGGAAATGTTGAAGAAGTTTGGAATAGAAAATTCTAAACCTGTATGTACCCCTATGGTTACTGGTTGCAAGATGAGCAAGAATGATGAATCTCCTAAAGCTAATTAGAGCAATTATAGATCAAATATTCCATAGGACTGTTATATCTAACTATTACTATACCAAATATCATGCATGCAATTTGTCTCATGGCTAGATTTCAAGAAGATCCTAGAGAGTCACATTTTGTAGCAATGAAGAGAATATTCATATGCTTGAAGGGAACTCCAAATCATGGCTTATGGTATCCAAAGGATACTAACTTTACTCTGAGTGCTTACATAGATGTAGATTAGGTTGGTTGTGTAGATGATAGGAAAAGTACAAGTGGTGGTACATTCTTTCTTGGATGCAAATCGGTTTCATGGCTAAGCAAGAAACAAGCTTCAATGTCTTTATCTACTACAAAAGTAGAATACATTGCAACAACATCTTGTTGCACATAAGTGTTTTGGATGAGGTAAACATTAAAGGATATTAGAGTGGTATATGATGAACCAATTCCTATCTATGATAGTACAAGTGTTATCAATATATCAAAGAATCTAGTAATACATTCAAGGATAAAGCATATCTTAATCCGATATCACTTTTTGAGAGAGAAGGTTGTAGAGAATGAAGTGAATCTTGAATATGTGCCTATAAAGGATTAGGTTGCTAACATATTCACTAAGGCTCTTCCTAAGGATACATTTGAGTATCTCTAGAAGAAGTTGGGGGTGATTTCCCCTCCTTTGAACTAGATCTGATCTGAGAGGAGCATCCAGTGGTGTAAAGGAAATCTTGCATCACCCAAAAAATAATTAAATTTCAAGTTTCTCATTTTTTAGATGTTTTGACATTTTTGTATACCCTTTTGTCATAATGAAATTCCTAATTTATAGTTTTTATTTTCTATTCCTTGGGTTTAGAAAGATAATATCTGCAGTTTAGTTTCCCAGTTGCACTGAAAATCTTAAGGTTGGTTAGAGGCACTTAGAGCTTCAGGAATGGCCCCAAAACTTGCCAAGAATTTTTTGTATCAAGTCATGAGCTTACGTTCTT
>VDFB02118964.1:0-16965 GCA_007258455.2 Sequoia sempervirens
TTACAGGTTGATAATGAAGTCCACACTGTTACCAAATATACAGATTTAAAAACTTCAACATTTGAAATAAATCGTGTGTCTGAATCAACGTGAATGAACAGCATTCATACAACTTCTCAATGGAAGATTTTGTACGGTCGGAAATATTCATACTTCCTTTCCGATATTATATAAAATGATTTGTACTAAATGGCAGCATGCTAATTTTTATTCTAAGTTGAGCTGGGTATTAATTATGGGAATCTTTTTTAACTTGTATATCAGCCTTCCAATGAATCTCCACCTTACAATTTGCTAAATGTCCCTACCTCACCCAAAAAAAATGTCATTTGAAAAAGCCAACATTTGAAGACATGGAATTTATTGGACAAATTTAAACTTTAACAGAAAAGCAATGAAAAAAATGCTTTGCATTCATTGGTCTTTGTAAGAAAGTAATTAAAATTTATGAAAAATAGATATGAGACCTCAAATTGTCAACTTCATTCAATATAGGCCACAATTTTTTTAATATGAATATTAAAAAATATTAACAAAACTTTAGAAGAAGAAAAATACAATCATAATGATTGGTTGGTTGACTTTATTTCAAACTTACGGATCGCAATAGAATCCCTGCCATGGCCGGGACTAATAATACTTAATTTAGGAAAAATTTAAATAGCCAGCTATGAATGCGGAAAATAAATAATTAAAAGAATTCACTGCCTACTTCAATGTCTTTAAATATTACTGAGTTGAAATAAAATTCACAAAGTAAATAAATAGTTAACAAAAGCATTTTTAAAATTCCCATGGAATAAAAACATATGTACAAATATGATTTAGCAAAGCACTCTAGTGGAAAAGGAGAGCAACTTAAAGGACCTTACAGCAGAGGCGAAAACCAGCAGACTTGCAATCCCCCAAGGTGGAAACATGAAAACTATGAACCACATGCAAAGCATAATATATAGTAACCATTAAAGAAGCTTAAACATTAAAATGTTAAAGATGCTCACGAAGACCAGATTACATAGAATACCCAGAAGCGTGGAGAAATTCAGTAATATTAACAAATGACGTAAATATAACCGAGCACAACTTACAAATCAAGTAGTACTACCATCTTAACTTTTCTTGTCAATTATTTTACACAAATCTACACAATTCCTATGTACTTTTAATGAAGGTAATAAAAACATGATACGGATCTGTACAAGTGAACAGTTAACAAATCCCAATAACTACTCTTCAAATGTTACCACTATCTTTCCTGTGGCATGACCATCCATTATCTTTGCCCATGCGTCCTCTGCCTTGTGCAGGGGGTACGTTGAGTCAATGATAGTTTTTATCTTTCCCTCCTCCACCAAGTTAGCCATGTATGCCAAATCATCGCCCTTTGGTGACATAATAAATGGCACAATTTGCTGGCCGGAAAAAGTCAGTTTCTTTGTAAGAAAGGTAGCGAATGTCATGAAATTGGGAGTAAGGTCAATCACTTTGCCATTAGGACTAAGATGTGGTTGGAATGTGGACCATGGCATATGGGAAGCACAGTGAATCACAGCATCATACTTGCGCCCTGACGGACTCTTCAAAGCAGCACCTTCTGGTGTTTTGTAGTCTAATACTTCATCAGCTCCTAATTCTTTAACAAGGTTTATATTTCGAGCTCCACATGTTGCAGTAACATGTGCTCCGCCAAGTTTTGCTATCTGAATGTCAAATGTGCATGTAAGATCTCTTAGCTCCCTGCATAAACTTAAACTCAACTTAATTCATGTATAATAAAGTATACTGAACCATTACTTAAAACAAAAAATATTACCTGGACAGCATATTGTCCAACCCCACCTGAAGCTGCTGTGATAAGTAGATTAACTTCCTTTTCTGTACCATCCAGTTTAACACCTGCAGAATCCCGAATTGATTGCAATGCAGTGAGACCAGCTACAGGCAGGCTAGCACCGCTTTCAACAGAAACCCCTGGAGGTCTCTTCACAGTGGTCTTGACAGGTGCAACAGCATACTCAGCAAGGCCACCTCCATTCTGCCATGAAATATCAATAAAAATCCTTATACTGGAAAGGCCACTTAGCATTTGTCATAACTACAGTTCAAAAAAACTATAAAGAAGCAATTACAATAATAAAAAATATCAGAAGAGATATTTTCTTATTTAGCATTTTGCTGTGTCATTTTTCTCTACAAACAGGGCCATGTGCAAAATTCATTTTTGTTGGTGTTTTTGACAAGCAACAATCTTAGTCACAGCAACACCATCTTCTGTTCATCGGTGCATCACTCATACACGAGGCAATAAAGCTGAGTGGAAAAATCAGCTCATTTTCATAATTCAAGGCCATTACAAACACAATACAACCGACCTTGGTTCTGGCATGAAAACAAAACTCTGAAAATTTATGTAAAAAAAATTCACAGAGCAATCGTTTATTTTCTGAACTATCACTTACTCTACACCATCACACCATAGCCACAATAAAACGTATTCTGTTTTCTCTACTCAAAATTTAATAGGCTATGAAAATTGTATTATTATGATAGATGCCAAAGTTAAATGTATGTAACCTATGATAGAAATCAGTCAGGATAAGAAATTTTAAAACAATACACATCAAACAAACATTAGCATATATATTGAAAACTGAAGCACAGTATTAGAGCAATTGTGGAGAAATACAAACTAGTAAGAAGAAGCTTTAGATCAATGCTAATTGAATACAGAACAGACAATGTGGAAAGAAGAGATATAGTAGTCTCTAATAAGATGTTGAAAATGGCCAAAGAAATACAAGCCCACGTACAAGGTCTTTAACAGAAGACTATTTAAGCGTTCTAATTAAAATTATCATCATAATAAGGAGGAATTACAACTACAATAAATCTTACACAGCATTAGAATCGAGAATTGCACAAACCTAACAAACAAGCGAATTGAACATACAATTAACAATGATAAAAAGATGGCCCCTAGCAGAAAAATTCAATTAGAATAAAGAATGGACTGAGTGAAGGATGAAACATCCTGCACAGGTGCAAGTCAACATACCAATCTACCGATTTCAATAAACATCTACATGATAGTAAACAATTTTTCTCTTCCAAAAAATTTGGTGGCTTGAAACACAAGGCATGAAAAATAGACCCAAAAATCCTTACCGTGTTCCAAAGAAACTGCAAAAAAATTCAAAAAAGTGCTTGCAAAAATGAATATTAAAGGGCATTTAAGCTGCTGCATGTCACAGACCAATCCATAGCTCATCAAAGAAATCAATAGATTGCAAAGGGAGAAGAAAAACAGTAACTATGTGCAGGAAAACAGAAGCAAACTTCCAAAGAATGATAACAAAGTATCATGGGAGAGCCAGTCTGTAATATCCCCTTCTCAGCAGCAGTTTCATCAGATGACTGTTAGCCTATCCCAAAGGCTTGTAGGCTAGTCGGAAGTGAAATTAGGGTTTCCTTTTTTTTGGGAGGTTTCTTCTACGCTTTCAAGGAATTGGATGCAGGAGTTTGGCAATGGGATTTTTCATTTTTGGGTCCTTCTAAGTTTTCAAAGGGCTTCAGAATGGTGTATGTAACATGCATTTGCATCAAATGGCTTTTCCGGACTTACTACTTTTAGTAAGTTGTGACAACTGCCCGGTTTGTGCTCTACCAAAGTTTGGAGTCACTATTTTTAACAATATGCTATTTTTGGTAAGTGCTATTTTTGGCAGTGCTATTTTTAGCAGTAGTTCAACAGTCAACTTTCAATGTCTATTTCTAATAGAGCAGAACATGCAATTGTGTCTCCAACATTCTTGGAGCCTATTTTGGCAGGTTGATCAACTAAGTGATTTTATATTTTTCCTTTTTGGACCCCAACGCCTAGTGTGATGACTTCAAATTGTTTTAATGTTGGATTTTCTAACTTGGATGCCACATTGGGAAATATGTTTGATTTTTATAAAGTTGAAAACGCTCAAGTCTTTTTGGGCACCCAAAGTCTTGTTAGTCAAATATGAATTAAAATGAGTATTATAATCTTCTTCTTGGGTATCCCTTTTGGAGGGAAAAGATGATTCAAATTTTTGGGTTGAGAATGCTATATATATAGGTCCTTGTCTTCTCATTTGGCTATCCATTGCTTATCATAACGAAGTGTTGCTGAAATTGTTTCAAAACTCTTGCTTCGAGGAATGCATACCTCCTAGCCCTCATTAGTTTCATGCTTGAGAGATAGTACCTAGCTGATCTGAGACTGCTTCTTCATTCAAAGGTTGCAGATAGAGCTTCATTGGAAATGGCATCTTTCGATGTCTTCTAATTTTGGCTGTGGTAGTTAGTTGCTTTCAGTTTCTGCTATTTTGGAGTGTGTTTCTTTCAGTTCCTTGTTGCTGGTTCGGTGCTTGGCTGAAGCATATTTTTGCTCATACCTTCCAAAGGAGTTGGGCTATCATTCTGGGTATCGTTTCTATTGATTCTTCTAGCTTGGGCACCCCTTTGCTCAAGGCTTTGGTTTTTTGGTGGAGAGCTTGATTTTTTCCTGAGTTCGCCCTTCTCAAGGAGGTTGTACCATTTGATGAGACTGCATTAGGATGCATGCAAAATGATTAAGTGCTGATTGGATTGATTTTGTTGTGGTGATTTGGACGCCTAGCATATTGGCATCTAATGCTTTTAGGTTGAGGTCAATCGGAGTTGTTTTGAGTGAGTTATGAGCATTTTGGTGATTCTAGGGCTTGCTGGTCTGAATTTCTGATCTCTGCCATTTTGTATCAGACCTAGTATTTTTTCCTTTTTGTCATATTTTCATGTTGGATATCTTTGTATTTGTATTGGAGATTATTGTCTAACATTCTAGCTATCCATTGCTATGTATATCTCATTTTCAGTGCATCAAAATTTGTTATTGTAATGCTGATTCAATAGTACTGATCAGCTCTTCCTAGTTTCTACACTTTGCTTTCAGCCCCACTAAAAAGTGGAAGAGGTTGGCTTGCCGCCTAAATACTTTAATTTCTATATTGGTCGGCTTGCCGCCATTCCATCTTTCTAGTTTAGCTAACAAGATCCCCTTTTCACTATATGCTTTCACCTTGCCCACACTGGGATCTGGGTGATCAAAAAGTGGAGGGTTGCATTTCAGTTTGCTTATCTTTCTTTAAGCTAACGTTAATGGGCGAAATTCTTGTGCTAAAATTAAAAAAAAAAAACTAAAGGGGGATATTTCAGTGTGGTATCAAAGTTGGTCATCGCGACTTGTGTTTCAATGTAATTGGAGTTTGTCAGATGAGTGATAGAGAAACTAGATACTACAAAGAGAGTTGAAGAGACAATAGGTTCAGACCCACAATCGGAAGAGGATACTTTTTCAGAGGTTCTAAGGAATCAAGATATTGCAATTGAGACCATGGCGGATAGGAAGAAGGGTCCATCCCATGAGGAAGATAGGGATACTAGAGCTGAGAGGAAGTTCGATATCATGTTGGACATAATGTCTCAATTGCTAGCTAAGATGAATCAGCAAGTTACTTTGGTGCAACATAATATAGAAGGTGAAAACAGTAGCTCTAACACAAATCCAAGAGGGAGACCTATTGGACATGTTGAGGTGACTAGGGGATCAACCTCTAGACCTCTTATTCCTACCTTTACACCAAGGGAGGAACCACCTACTGAGCCTGAAGTACCTATGCCAGATGAAGTGAGAAACACCTACATGGAATATGTTTCCCTTCATGTTGAGATCTGTGAGATTCTATCATCGGATCAACACATGAGCCAAAAGAAAAGGAGAGGAGTCGTAAGAATTGAGAATTGTGCTCCTATACCTCCAAGAGATTTCCAGCAAGCTCTTGGGAAGGTTACCTTGGCTCACTTTGATGGGAGTGATAAGTGTTCTACGAGATTATGGGTCCAAAAGCTTGACAACTACCTCTCTCTAAGACCAATGCTAGAAGAAGATGCCATCAAGTTTGCTACCTTGCACTTGGATGGAGCTGCCCATTAGTGGTGGTATGACGGTTTGGTCACTCTTGGCCATAACCTTATTCGTACCTATGAAGAGTTTACCAACAAACTCATTGAGAGGTTTGATACTAAGGATCCTGAGATCAAGTTTCGTGAGCTTGCACAGCTGAAACAACATGGTTCTCTTGACTCATATATTGTAGACTTTCAGAGGCTTTCCGTGATGGTGCCCAACATCATTGAAAGAAGGTTGCTTGTCTTGTTTTAAGAAGGATTGATGGAACCTTTGAAGGGGTGGGGGTTAAAGCTTTCGATCCACCAACTCTTGATGAAGCAATCAAGAAATCTAGAAGCATGGAGTTGGCTACTCCAAGGCCAAAATTTTAGTCCAAGCCCTTTGAACACAGGAAAGACAAGAAGCACATTTCAAATCAAACCAAAAAGTTTCCTTTCGAGATGGATGACAAACTTCATGAAGAGCTCCAAAGGAAGTCTTTATGTTACACTTGCAGAGAACCTTGGAGTAAAGGTCATAAATGATTCGGTAAAGCTCATTCTCACCACATGGAAGCATATTCTGATTCTGGATCAGAATTTGATTCATCATAACAGAAGTCTGATTTTGCGGGCAGCAAAGAAGAAAGAGTTCCAAAAGTGATGGACAAGGATCAAGGAAGTGGGGGTACATTTGCCCAACTTTCTAGTTTTCAAAAAAATGAATCTTTCAAGGTTCGTGGAGTGCTTGTAGGGCAGCAAATCATTGCTCTAATGGACACTAGAGCAACTCATAATTTCATTGACGACATTGGCGAAGCTGTGGTTGCAAAGAGAGGCCTCAAAACAAATGAGTTTGAATGTTTCAAGGTAATGGTGGCTGATGGTTTTTACTATGTCTTGCAACCGGAAGATCTCCAACATGTCTATGCAGTTGGGTAATTACGAAGTCAAGGATAACTTCTATGTGGTTGTGGTGCAATCACGGTAGGAGGGTTCCAGAGGGAACAGTCTGGGCCGCGCAGCAATGAATCAACACATTGGAAACAACATAAAAAATAGATATGCGAACATGAATCTTTTTTAATATAGAATGCTTACATGCAACATTGGCCACAAGGGAAAATATCCAGGGCTAACAGGCCTTGCCTTACAAGCTTACAGCATACCACTGGCCAACAAGCCTTATTACATGCCCCTGAAGGGTTACTGCGAAACTGTATTGATCTATCTAATGTTGAGCTACTAACTAATAACTAATCCTATACAAATGATTACAATGCTTATAAATATGTTCCTCAAGCTCCAAAATAGATCCACATCGGCCATAGGGGTTGATAACCCACTAAATCGTCAAATATGAGTGTCATCCTCAAGATAAGAAGAATTAACTCTACGCAAAATGAATTAACTTGTGATTCATAAGATAGGTCCCAAATGAACCCACAGTGCTTGTATGATGTTCTATTAGACTTTGCAAGATCTAGAATAGGTCCACACTAAGCAACTGGACCAGGTTGGCCCCAAATGCTCTAGCTGGAAAACACAATGAAATTCTGAGAGCGATAACTTCCGATAGGCAAATGCAAATTATCTGAAATTTGGATATGCAGTAGATGTCAATGTGTAGTTGCTATATCTCGCTCCATGAGCTAAGAAACAAAGGTACAATAAAATATGAAATGAACTAATGAAACTACTACTGAATGCAATGCAAGAAAAGAACTATTTTTGGTTGATACAAGATTGCTTTAAATCCAGAGATGCTCCTGCATCAAACACCCAAGGTTGGAAGAAAAGTGAATCCCTCACTTTCCAGGGCTAAGAAGAAAACCAAGACGGTCCACCTCGGCCTAAGAAATCCATGACAAATCCTCCACTGGTCTGCCTTTCCACTTCACAAGATAATTTTTGTACTACTTGTTCCTAGTGCTTCTTCCAGTTCTGGTATCCAACATTTGTTCAATTTCCTTTGGTTCCTGATATGGTAACTACTCCTTCAGATCCATTTCATCACCACTGCCACTTGATTCTCCTTTATGGAACTCATAGATGTCTACAATATTGAAAAAAGGTGATATACCCAATGTCTCTGGTAACTCCACTTCATATGCATTTCTAGAATCAAACTTCCTTAGAATCTTACATGGTCTAAACTTCCTCATCTTTGACTTATTGTATGTGCCAACTAAAAATCTCTCATTTCTCAAATGTACCATCACTTCATCTCCAACAGCAAATTCCTTATGTCTCTGATGTTCATTTGCCTTCTCCTTATGCTTACCATTCATGTCTTCCAAATGCTTCTGAACCTAATTATGCAATGTTTCCATGAAATCTGCCAACTCTTCTGCTTTTGCACTCCTCTTACTCTCCATATTGATGTCTCTTAATTTTTGCAACTCCTCTAGGATTTACTCTGGTAACAATCTGAAATGGTGCCTTCCCTGTACTCCAGTTCACTAAGTTATTATATGCGAACTCTACTTGTGGTAAAACAATATCCCAACTTCCTGCCTTATCTCCAACCAAACATCTCAAGAAGTTACCGAAACTTTTATTCGCTACCTCTATTTGTCCATTTGTCCGTGGGTGATATGTTGAACTGAACTTCAAATCTGTCATCTTCTTCCACAATGTCCTCCAAAAGTATCCAATGAACTTGGTGTCTCTATCTAAAACTATACTCTTAGGTAATCCACGCAATCTCACAATCTCCTTGAAAAATAAATCCGCAACTTGCCCAGCATCATTAGTCTTCTTACAAGGAATAAAATGTGTAATTTTAGAAAATCTGTCCACAACCACCATAATAGAATCATATCCCCTCTATGTTCTTGGCAATCCCAAAATGAAATCCATGCTCAAATCTTCCCAAGGTCTCTCTGGTACTATCAAAGGTTTATACAATCCAATATTCTGACTACTCCCTTTCGCAACTTGACAAATTCTACAACTTTGAACATACTTCCTCACATTCTTATACATTTGCGGCCAAAAATAGTGTTAACACAACAAAGGTAATGTCTTATCCACTCTGAAATGGCCTAATAAACCTCCAATATGCTTCTCCTTGATCAAATTATCCCTCATTGAACTCCTCGGTATACACAATTGATTTCCTTTGAATAACATACCATCTTGAATCAATTAGTCCAACCATTGGCTCCAATCTGACACTACTGGTTCTTTACATGCTTTCTAGGCTTCACCAAAATTTACATCTTCTTCATATATATGTTTCAACTCCTCAAATCCCAATACTTATACCCTCTACTCAATGCATCTACAACTTTGTTTGACTTCCCACTTCTATGCTTCAACACAAATGTGTAACTCTGCAAGAACTCAACCCATCTCATATGCCTCTGATTCAACTTCCCTTGACTATTCAACTACTACAAAGCTTGATGATTAGTATACAACACAAACTCCTTAGGCAACAAGTAATGTCTCCACTTCTTCAAAGCTTGAATTATGGCATAGAATTTTTTATCATAAACTAAGTATCTTCTTCTGGCATCATTCAACTTCTCACTAAAATAAGCTACAAGTCTTCCTTCTTGACTCAACACTGCTCCAATTGCATTTCCACTTGCATCACAATCCATTTGAAATACTTTTTCAAAATCTGGTAATGCTAACACCGGTTGCTCTGTCACCTTTTGCTTCAACAATTTAAAACTCTTTTGTGCTTTAGACATCCACTTGAAATCCTTCTTGTCTCCTCTCATTGTCTCTGTCATAGGGTTACAAACACTACTAAAACTTCTGATAAAATTCCGGTAGAAACTAGCTAATCCATGAAATTATCTTCTCCAATGTTTACGCGTGTAGGCCAATCTAAAATTGCTCACTTTCTCCAGATCCATCTTCAATCCTCAAGCAGAAATAACAAATCCCAAATATACCAACTTTGTTTTCTTGAAACTACATTTCTTGATATTAATCAACAACTTCTCTTCTCTCAACCTATGTAATACTTGGCGGATGTGCCCCAAATTTTCCTCTCTAGTCTTACTGAAAATTAGAATATCATCAAGTAAACAATGACAAACTTACCCAAGAATTTCTTCAATGCCTCATTCATCAACCTCCTTAGTGCTCAGCCGCATTCGAGAATCAACAGCCATCCTTTCAAATCCATTCTTATTTCATATACCGCTGGAATGGATCGTGGTTATATATTTTTTGTAAATACTTTGCTCCACTCAAACAGTCCATAATGTCATCCATCCTCGGCAATGGAAATCTATACTTGACAGTGATCTTATTAATTGCTCTTGAATCCATACACATTCTCCACTCTCCATCCTCCTTTGGTGCATGCACAACAGGTACCACACATGGGCTCAATTATTTACACCCGATTGTATAGCTACTACTACATAGGAAGTACATTGTAAATGTTTGAATCTTTCTGTTGAATAAATTAAATTGTTCTTGTGATCAATTGAAAGTGTCTTAATGATTGTCTCATTATCTGATACTCCTATTGATGTAATTCTTGAATGAAATTAGCATATTGAGTTATGGAATAATGTTGTTCTAACTTTCTACGATGCTTTATGTATATTACCTTGGTTTTGAGCAAATGACTTCCGTTGGCATGTCATGATGTGCAGGAAACAGGTTCGTACCTCCAGGCAGAGGAGAGATATCACTCGGGGAAGAACTTGGTCGGGTAAACAGTAATGGATACCAATTGGACATACACACACAAACCATAGAACTGAGTAAGCTAAGTCATTGTTCTGGTTAAAGGTAAGTCATCCGTAGGCTTGTCTAGTATCATTGGGAGTCGTGTCTTCTTCTGAATGTGTAAATAAGTGATGCTTGCCAGTATAATCTTATGAGTAATATTTCTTGTTAGAGGTGGATATGTGTATTTGTATATATACATATGAATACGATATGTACAAGTACCCATAAGTACATTCATGTCGATACAACGTATTGAGCAGATGGATATGCCATACGTGTGCGTCGATATAAGTGTATTTATGAATACTTATACGTAAAGTATATATATAAATATATATACAAGTATACGTACCCGCAACTAACGTGATGAGTGAAAATATATATGATAACGATATATTGCCTCAGAATTTATACATACACATATATATACATATACATGTTTACATATAGTATTGATTGGCTCACAGTATATGGACGTATAATGTAGATGTATATATATGTATAGGTATAAAGATAAGTATATTTATATATTTAATATTATATTAAAATATAAATATAATATAGTTTTTATAAATGTATACGATATTATTTAAATTACTAATTTAAATAATTATACAAATTAAAAACTATATTATATAAATATTTTAATAAAATAGAATATATATATAAATGTATTAAAATAAAAGTTTTGAAAATCAGAATGAAATGTAAAATAACATTTTATTAATTATTCCATAGATAAATGAGTCTAAATCGATGAAGGGAATAAAATCGCGATTTTCTCTAAAATGGAAATTCTTCATTGAATCGAATTATTTGGCTTCATTTTTATACTTTAAACCGTTGCCAAAATGCATCAGATAAATGTATTGAACTTTATTAAAATGGTAAAAAGTCGAAATAAAAGCCAAGCCGTGAAAATGGCGGAAGAAAAGAAAAACGTGCAGGAAATTCGCGTGAATAGGGCCAAACGTCTGAAAATGGCCGACTAAACTCATGCTTGGCAAATAAAATAAGAGGTGGACGCCATTGGAGCTAAGAAAAAGTCTTAGATTAAACTTGTCAATTAACCTAGCAGTAAAAACGCCCCTGAATCAAGAGCTGTCACGATTTTATGAACTAAGCAATTTCGAATTGAAATAAACGTCAATGCTGTCAATAAGGGAGGTCGAAACCCTTGCCATTATGCAACACGTTTTTACTTTGAATCATTCCAAATCTTGCTGGCAGTACTGGCGCCATAGAAAGAGGAAACAGTTCAAAAGGCAACCCTATAAATACCTGCGAATGTCATTCATAATTCTCATGAATTCACAATCAAGATTTTGTTATATTGTTTAGAGCATTCTGCAGCTAAGAGAGAGTTCGCCATTAGTAAGAAAGTTATTAAGTTTATTCTGTTAAGAAATCTATCTGGTTGAATTGAGAGAAGTAATCTCTGAGTAGAGATCAGTAGTAAGGAATTACCAGATCGCTGTGCTGAGTACTTGTTACAGAATCAGCTGAAAGTCATCTGGGTGAAGGCAAGAGAAGGAGTTACCCTTCCAAACATCTGGAAAGCTTTATCAGGCATGCTAATTCCTGCTTTTACATATTTTCTAATATTCTAGTAATCTGATAAAATCCTGAATTATATTCATGACTGAAAAGAAAAGTGTTTGAATAACTGTTTACTTAGGATTGAATAAGAAAGAAGAAAAGTTTCTTAACATTTGTTAAGTTGTGAAATAAAATGTTTCTTGTATGTAGTATTTTCTTGGTTTTTGTTGTCATTGGTGTACGGTTTACATTAGATAATGAAAAGTAAACTGCATAGTATATAATGGCTCCATATATAGAGCATATGCTTGTAAATAAGTTACTAGTTACTAGGATTGAATCGAGAACATTTACGAGTTATATGCTACAACTAGATACTAAATAACTTAGTCAAGTTATTGTATCCCTAGGATGAGAATATCCTAAATAAAGGCGTTAGTTGTAAGATCTTGTTAAAATGTTCGTCATTCCAGTAGTTAGATTGTTGTAGGAAGTCTAGGGTACGGACTACCCCGATAGACCAACCTACGCGTAGAATAAGATAGCCTCAAGTCAAGTTGAACCTGGCTAGTGAATGTGACGTATGACCTATGTTCTTCATTGAACGTAAACACTTTGGCCAAAGTAGTGTAAGGAACCATTTAGTTGTTGTACTACACTGTCAGTTCACTGTGATCCCGAATTACATCCTAGTTTGAGTATTGCCGGTTGCACGAAAGCTAGCTTTGTAGGATCACAGCACTATGTCCAGTTGGTAGTCATTAAAGGTTACCCAACCAATCTCTTCTTCGAAGGGAGGGTCGTTCATTGCAAAATGATCGTGCGGGGGACCGCATTATAAGTCCGAGGTTGGCGGAAAAGCGCCCGAGTGATGTTTCTCCTCCTCAGTACCCGACTGATGATCCAAGACTTGACAGGACGAACTCCTGGACCTTCTTACTTCTATTGGTGTCAAAAGCCTACGGGATATGTATGTATATTTCTCTTCTTACTTTGTAATTTCATTTGGAATGAAATAGTTAAAAGTTACAAAAGATGTATCTTGTTTATATTATTGAAAGGAAAAATTTTGTCATTATGATATTGTTCTTACTTTTGTGACGGAATTTTAAAGTTTTAAATTTATCGTACAAGTGTGTTCGTTACATGTGGTATCAGAGCCTAGGTTTAAAACACTAGGAACCTATGAGTCCACCAATTTTCCTTAAGTCCAACATTATCTAATGTTGAAAAATTCTTGTAACAGGATGGTACGCGTACGATTAACAGCCAGGAAGACTGTAATTGGTAATGAACGATATCTGAAAGCCAAGAAGGAAAATGAGGCCATCACTAGAACCATCCAAGGAACCAATCATGAAAATGCAATTTGGTTAAGTGACACAGAAACTGTCAGTCATGCTCTCTCCCGTATTAATGAAGTAAAGGGTAGACTGAAAATGGAAGCTGCTTTCAATCTCTTACCCAACACCTCTCCGGGAAAATCTGATTCCTTACCATTATCGAGGGACATGCCTTCCAAGGAAAGCACGAGTCCAGCATTCATTTTCCGGGATCCTAGAGTTCTTCTGTTGGCCGAGGTCATAACCATTTCTTCGAGTGATGAGTCAGTGGGATACACACCAAGGACCCCACCAGTTGAGAATGGTCCTCAATATCAAATGATGGATCCTATTGTTGATGAGCACCATATCAACAATACTCTTAACTATGTATCCGAAGACAAATCCGAAGGATATCATCCTTTTTGGGATAGAGAATAGCAGATGAGAGATGAAGAAAAAGATAGGTTTCAGCAATACTCTCAATCTGTAGGATATACTCCTCTTAGTTATGCTTCTGAGAGTGAATCTGAGGGATATTCACCTCTTGACTATCTTAATAGTCATTCTATGTAATCGATGGATGTTGAAATCCTTTTGAATAAATAAAAATTCTGTGTTTATTAAAATTTGTGTATACTTCAAAACTTGCTTTGCAAATTATGTGTTTATATCTTGAAAGCTTTTATGTTTTCCATTTTATCATAAGTTAAAGAATCTAACTTAGATAAGATATCAGGTATAAATCAATCATAAAATCATGGTGAAAACTTACGAAAGGATGCGTAACAAACCTGGTACAAGCAAGGATGATGAACAAAGAGACATAGGAGTTCAAGCAACCCTAGACTTGATTCTAGCAAGGTTGTCTAATATTGAGAGTGAAAGAGAAAGGGATAAGTTGGAAAAAGAGTTAAACATTGATAACACAGAAGCTGTAAGTTCTTCTCACGGTCATAATGAAGATAACAATCATGGAAGGGACAAATCACCAACTAACTCTGCTGAGAGAAATAGAAAGATAATTTCTACTGAGCTGTCAAGGGACATGAAAAAGATAATACCACCTAAGTTTGATGGTAGTGCGGGAGGTGATGAAGCAGAAATTTGGCTTGTCCAAATGGAAAAATACTTTGAAATAAGGAATTATGACGAAGTAACAAAGGCAGCTTGGGGAGCCTACCAATTAGCAGGGGAAGCCTCAAATTGGTGGATGAACAAGAAATTGGAGTTGGATATAAGTTCTTGGAAATTGACATGGGGAGAATTTGTGGAAATCTTCCGTAAGCGGTGGTTGCCACAATTATTCTATGATCAGAAACTTTCTGATTTTCAAGAATTAAAACAAGGAACTATGTCAGTACATGAATACTGGGAAAAGTTCACTAGACTCCTTCGGTATGTTCCGATTTACCATAAGGATGAATGATTCCGCATCAGGAAGTTCATACTTGGGCTGAATGGCAAAATTGGTGGTGAAGTGGACATGCATGGTCCAACTACCATGGACTTAGTCTATGAAAAAGCTATAAAGCAGGAGCAGAAACTCAAAGCTGATTCTCATCGCCAAGAGAAAAAGGAGCAAAAGAAGGACAGCGAAGCTATTTCTAAACAAACTCCAAAGAAGGATGAACCTGTTCGTGAAGCTGCTAGGTCAAAAGGAAAGAGATCTCGCTTCGGTGGGAAAGATTTCCGAAAAGATCAAAAGAGAAACAACTTCAATAGTGGAAACACTAACAAATCCAATGAAGGAAACAATAAATCTGGAGAGTCATCCGGAAGAAAAGGACCACCTACAGGATGTTTCATATGCAAAGGTGATCATTATGCTAGGGATTGTCCAAACAAAACTTCTGGGAATTCTTTGCCTTCACAAAAGGCTATGTTCCAGCAAAGGATCCATGCAGCAGTTGATGATAGGCAAGCTGATTATCAAATAACGCCCATCGAAACTGCAGGTAAATTATTTGGTTTACCTATCTCAGTTCTTATAGATACTGGTGCAACTGAAAGTTTCGTTTCTCCTAATATAGCAAATAAATTGTCTAGAAAGGCTGGGCACATGGCTACATCATGGAATGTAGAATATGCTAATAGTACAAGAGCAAAGGTGGATCAATGTCTTTTTGAGGCCAACTTAGAATTGCCTAGTTTCACCACTGAAGTCAATCTTTATGTCACACCATTAGGATCCTATGACGTCATCTTAGGAATGAATTGGTTGTGGAGACATAGGGCCATAGTTGACTGTGAATCTAAAACAGTTAAATGTTTAGATGACTATGGAAATCAAGTAAATCTTCAAGGAATACCTAAAGAGGTTAAAATTAGACAAATCTCAGCAATGCAATTGCTAAGAGCCAAGAAGAAAGGATGCAAACTTTTTGCAGTAAAGATTGAAGAGTTAGGTTATCCTGATAATGAAAGTACGCAGGAGATAGAAGATGGAGAAATTGATGAATCAGGAATCTCAGATATGGAGAAATACCCAGTTTTAAGGGAATATGCTGATGTATTTCCTGAGGAATTACCAGGTCTACCCCCAAAAAGAGTCTTTGATTTTTCTATCAACATAATTCGTGGATCTGAACCTGTATCCAAGGTACCATATAGAATGACTACTACAGAATTAGCAGAACTCAAGGCACAGTTAGATGAGTTGCTAACTAAAGGACTGCTAAGACCAAGTGTATCACCATGGGGAGCACCTGTAATCTTCGTCAAGAAGAAGGATGGAACAATGCGGCTTTGTATTGACTATCGCATGCTTAACAAAGCTACGATAAAGAATAAGTATCCACTACCTCGAATTGATGATTTGTTTGATCAAGTCAGAGGAGCAGCCGTATTTTCTAAAATTGATCTAAGATCCGGATATCACCAGCTTAGAGTTAAGGATGAGGATATCTATAAAACCGCCTTTAGAACTCGGTATGGACACTATGAATTCACGGTATTGCCATTTGGTTTGACAAATGCACCTGCAACATTTATGAACCTTATGAATAGTGTATTCAGAGATTACTTGGATAAGTTTGTGTTGGTGTTTCTAGATGACATATTAATCTATTCTAGAAATGAAGAAGAACACAATAGGCACTTAGGAATGGTTCTACAACGTTTGCGTGAGCATAAGTTGTACGGAAAGCTATCCAAGTGTACCTTCTTCCAACGTAAAGTGCATTACTTGGGACATGTAATATCAGCCGAGGGAATTGAAGTTGATCCAGCTAAGATCGCAGCAATAACTCAGTGGCCTGTACCTAAGAATGTACCTGAAGTGAGAAGTTTTATGGGACTAGCAGGTTATTATAGGAAGTTTGTTGAAAACTTCTCCAAGATTGCTTTTCCTATAACTTCTCTACAGAAAAAGGGAAAAAGATTTGATTGGAATGAGAAGTGTCAAAAGGCATTTGACCTACTCAAAGAGAAACTAACTACCGCA
>VDFB02118965.1:0-19682 GCA_007258455.2 Sequoia sempervirens
GTTTATAGGTAACTTACAACTGTATTCAAGATAAGAAATTGCTAATGAAATATCCATCCTTAACACGTTTTTTGTATAACCCTTCATGATTATCGAATATCGATTAGTTGGTATGAAGGTACCCCTTCATAGGCTCCTATTGGTCAATCATATAAGTCATGCCTCAAAACAACTATCAATCATTTAAAAAGAAAAACAAAAAATTCATTACTTGATAAACATTCATGTCAAACTACTAATAATATTGAGACAGAAGTAACTACTGTAAATATAACTCTAGATATAAATTTAGGCCATGAGATAGCAAATTTTCATAGTTGTTTGATTCTCTCCATGTGATCATGTTGCAATTGTTAAACAAGAATATGATTCAACTTCCTCCAATTAGTCATATTCAAACAATTAAACCTTTACCACCAAACTTTAATGCAAAAACATTTTTTCAATATCATCGTACACCTCGACATGATATGGAAATATGTAAGCATATTTATAACCAAGTGCAAGACCTCATTCTAATCAAATCCAATTGGACGACCTATTAATGACAAAGGAAATAAATTGGTTTTTTCACCTAATCAATACTTACAAATATTTACAAGCCCATTGCCAATTCATTCAACAAACTTTGTTCAATAAAATGATAATGAAGAAGATGATAATGATTTTTCCATCTTTATAAACATTATTAATATTCAAAATCATAAAGGAAAAACCAATATTTTGTTTGACATTTCTTTTACATATATTGATTGTTCTATAACTACACTCGATGGTCTTCTTTATATCAAGTTTGCAGAAACCCGAAAAGGGGAATACTCATTGATCGCATGTACATAGTGAATATGATCAAAAAAGAGTTATTGTATGTACACGAACTTTATACAGATGATTATGAACAATAAAAAGCATGATTAAAAGCTGATGATGTTTATGGCTTCCCTATAATTGGTTTGATAACTCTCCCAGTAAAGGTTGGACCTAAATAGTTGGGTGTTTCCTTTACCATAATTTCAATGTTGGACTAGTTCTATATGAAGTTAGGTCATACATGGCTAAGCTCCATGAATGTAGTCCCATTGGTTATTCACAAATTTGTGAAATTCCTATTTGAAGGAAAAATACATACTATTTATTATAGTGGGTTTAAGCCTTTGGCCTTTCATGGAATTTTTTGCTAGATTAATTTTGGCCTCAAGTAGTCAAACCTATAAAGCCTCATGAGGACTTTTTATTCATTTCATATCAAAAGTTTAAAGAAAAGTGTATAGTTGATTTATTCCAAGTAGTAATATCCTCCCTAAGACTCCTCATCCTCTAGTGACTTTGATGGTTGTTCCTCCTACCCCACAGGTAGTGGATGAACCCTAGTCTAAGTTGGGTATCCTCCCTTGACCACTTGGCATGTATGGTGTGTTTCCAACTCTACCATCCTATAAAAGACCAAGAGATAACCATGTAACTAAATTTGTGCCTTTGAAATAAAAACAAGTTTTTAGAACAAAAAATAAGAATTTAGTGATCTACAAACCAACAGTGGTCCCCTTAGTTCCTTCTTAAAAATAAGAAAAGATACCAACATTGTGGAACAACTCGATTACCCCATCACAAGTCAAAAAAAAATTAAAAGAAGAAATAGAAGTGCAAATGAGAGGAAATAAAGATGTCATGCTATGGCTCTTCAACTTTCTAAGTACCATAAAACTTTACCTAGTAACCATACATCCATCCAATCTAATTCTAATGAAATACCTACCACCCATCCATCCTCATTTTCAACTATACAGATATCCGATTTGGTGCAAATCCATCTTCAAAAGGTTAGATTCTTGATTTTTTATTTGCTCTAATCAAATTTTCAATTAGATTTGTTTAATTTTAGTTGATTTTTTTCAAAATAGGGTTTTTTGATAGATTTTTTATGAAAATTTTGAGTTTAGCATGGATTTTGATGAAAATTGAATGTTTGCAATGGATTTTGACTTAAAAATAGTGTTTTTATGTATTTGGATTAAAAATTAGAAAATTTTATAGATTTTTGTTAAAAACTAGGGTTTTTGTTGCATTTTTTAAAAACTAGGGTATTTTTATAATGTTTTCATTTATATTGTCTAATTTTTAGTGGAGTGGTTGTTTTATATTTGTCGGGGCATTATGGTACAGCGATGATGAAAATGCACCAATTCCACCACCTCCACAACCATCAATTCAAGAATTAATTTCTAAAAAATTGCAACAATTAAGGGGCATTTCTCAAGTTTATACGAGAGTCCCTCAATTATCTTCAATGTCAAACACAATGAATGAAATAATTAAAAATATAGAAACCCTCTCCTCGCAACATAATGCCTTTCATTCATGGCGAGAAAACATGAGAGAATATTATGCATGTGGATTGTCCTATGATGATGTGAAAGATCTTGGAATAACCAAATCCCAAATAGCCTCTTTATTTGTTAACTCTAATAGCTGCCACATCGTTAATAAAACAAAACTTTCTATGTCGGTGCACCTATAGAGACATTTCGTAGAAAACTTCTTTGGATTGTTGGTGTATGGTTTTTTTGAAACCACCAAACAACAATTTGGATATACCATTTTACTTTATAAAAAAATTATATGCTGAGTTTGTGTTAAGGCATCATGTCAATTACTTTGACATTAGACCCTTCCAGGGCGTTGGTGGAGGTATGCCCCAGGATAGAGTAGGGGCAGTTAGAGTAATACCCCGCCCATATGTTCCCCTCCCTCGCCTTCATCCGCCACCTCCAGTATACCTTCTATATATTATGCAGGATGCGGCCACACAGACTATCCATGCTATTCACTCTTTGAGTGGTCTTTTGGTTTCACATGCTTCTGTAGTAGCTTAGCCACATTCTGGTGATTTTGGTGATGGCTCGAGTGCTGCTGCATCATCCTCGTCAGGTCCACATATTTGTGTACCGCATACTTGCTCCATGTGCTGCCAAATATACTTGCGTCCTCTTGTACAGCCTGCCGAGCATCCCTTAGACACTTCCGATTATGACTTCCATGATGTGGACATTATAGATCAGACGCAGGGCAGTGGATCACACCGTACAGAGTCCTCTCTTGCTAGAGAGGAGGACATTGGAATAGTGACACAGGTAAAAATTAAGTTGTGAATTCATAACTTGCATTTATTTTTAAATGAATATTAATAAGAGATAGTATAATGTACTAATATTTATTTACATGGTCTATTTAACAGTTGATGTCCGAGGAGGAGCTAACACAAGTGATGGATAGCACCCTGAGGGCCATTTCATTTGGCCTGGACATGCACATAGTATATATTTTTGCACTCACTCATTTACATTTATTTATTATATACTTTCTTGTCCTTTGAGTTGTCATTAAAATGAAATTATATAATAACTTATATGTTTATCTTATTTTCCTCTTGTAGGAAATACCTTGTGCAAGTGAGGTGCAGCCTTGTCCAGATTATGGAAGTGTATTGTTGGATAAGGGGAAGGTAATTGAACTCAAATTTGATTGAATTAATAATTTTAAGATCTTATATTGATTATACATATATCGACATAGATTGGTAGTTTCATATGTACTTGTCATTTTTATGTGCAGGGAATTATGAGCTATACGTCCTTGTTGACAAGTGACACAACGCCCAAAGCAATACGTATTGGAACACTTGAAGGAGTAGGTGTTGAAGCACCTCAAGGAGGAGGTGTCGAAACACCTAAAAGAGATAAAGGAAAAGATCAACCTAAAGAAGTATGTGTTCATTTTATTTTGTGTTTGGTATTTATAAGTTCCTATTACTGATAATTGTATGCTAACTTGGATCACTTTTATGTTTTTGTTCACCTATATAGATTGAAATTACAAAAGATGGTTTGGTCGGTTCTTTGAGAGGGGCATATTCTAGAACTCCTGACCCTTTGAAGAGATGGATATTTCAAAGTAAATCAAGATTACAATTTTAGAGTTCAACTATAATTCTAAATGCATATTGATTTTGATGTTAATTATTCAATTTTGAATTATATAGTATAACTAATCTCACTGTGGTTTGACTTTTTCTTGTGCAGCTACCTTAAGAGGCAACGAGTGCTTCAAAAAGGCTCCATTTTGATGATCCACCAGTAGTTTAGGATGAGATAGACATTTTGGCATTTAAATTTTGAATAGATACCGAGATGGCATATGCCACATATTGTAAAACTTTGTTTGAGTTGGCGTTGATGCCATTTTGTATATGGACATACACTTGATTATTGGATAATTTGATATATAGAAGTTGACAATCGAAATTTAATTTCCTCCTCATGTGCATGATTAAACTCTTTGAAAATTTAATCAAGTGAGCAATGGTTAAATATCTTGATGTACAATAGCATAAAAAGAATGGTTATAATATGTAGTTTATTCATATTGTTGATTACATTGCATTGCACATCTTTCAAACTCAAAGCATTACTTCACATTGCATAAGTAACAACTAGATGCTGATAGATGAAAAAATTTCAATTACAATATAGTTTTTACAAAGTCAACCTAAGCAGTTATGCAATTACTTCACAATACATAACTAATAATTAAAAATTTATTCATATTATTGATTACATTGCATTGCACATCTTTCAAACTCAAACCATTACTTCACATTGCATAAACATCCACTCCAAGCACCTATCCTTGATGTACCTACCTTTTAGCTCAGTCAAATAAATGTTAGGCACCAATTTCAGCTAGTCTTGTCAGTCTAGGTGCCTATTCTCATCCATCATGCCACTCAAAACATCATTTTAGATCCTCCCAGGCACCATTTTTACCTGTTGCTCACTGCTTCATGACTACTAGGCACACTTTCAAAAGCCTCATGTTGCTAACTCACCTTCCAGTTAGGTGCATGTTTTGGCTGATGCTCTATAACAAACGTCTCCTTCTGCCACTTAACGTTGATAAAGCATAGACCTAGGCACCCTTTTATGTATGCTTTGATACTACAAATGAATGCCAACTGACTTTTAGGTAACTTTTTCTCACTATCATCTTTTGTTCAGTCCTATATTTCTACTATATCTGCCCTGAAATGCTTCTCAGTGGATTGATAAGTCACTATGACAAGATCAGATAGAAGTGACATACTAGAAAACTATGAAATGTGCAAGTATGAAAATTAAAATAAACAAAGAGTAGAACTTTATCTTTGAAGATACTTTAGCAAGTTGGAAACATGAATACCAATGCTACAAATAATTTTTTCTTTCACTGCCAAGCAAAACACAACATGCTGAAACATTCCAACACAATGACAAAGGCATGTCACACATATAATGGAATCATCTTTATATATACACTAACACATACCTAGACTTTCAAATTAAATTAATTAACCCATGCAAAAACAAAATCACAAGAACTCAAGAGCACACAAATTAGTCACCCACACACAAACTGTAACCAAGCTAGCTTATGAGATTCAAGAAAATAGGTGTAATAAGAAAACCTTCACTGTGATTTAGCTCCAAAAGTTGTTTTCGATCCACCAATTCACTAGAGTTTCCATCATTCTTTCCCTTTTCTTCATATTCCATAACAGGATATGGTTCTCTTTTCAACCCCTTTGCTCTACCCTTTTTCGTTTGATTTTGATCTTCTAGGTTCTTATTGTGTATGTTATTACTTGTATTTTCATTATTTTCCAGAGAGGGTGATGGTTCCTTCTTTGATGTAGTTGGCCTCCCTCTTTTAACCCCTTTCTTTCCCATTGCTTTTACTAGCATAGCTTGTGATTCTATAGTCACTATCAGGTTGAACAAGAGGAGCAAGTAAACAAACATAATTTGCAATCTTTCCTTCCTTTATTTATTTCATTACCCCAGTTACTACTTTCAAATTTGACTAAAACATTATTCAAAATGCAGCGTATATGGTATAGTACAATGTGGCATGAAAATGAAACTCTGCTTCATACAATATAATAATCTACTTCAATTGGAGTCCAGTATAAAATATATTAAAGGAGGACTATATCTAATAAGAACAAGATAGAGATTAATAACTTGGATGAATCACTTGTAACCAAACTCAGTAGCCCAAGGGAAGACTTTCCAACAACCAATAAAAATGTTCTATAATATCATAAAAAAAGTAAAGCATCAGTAAGTCAAAGCAGGGCAATAATTTTGGAGTTTTAAAGCATGAAAAGAACTTTGGGAAAAAATAGCTCAATAAAATACATCTTAAAAATTTGTCGTTTTGTACCATTCAGAAAACAATAACACTACTTAGCCTAATAATAATGAACTACTTAGCCTTAAATGTGTATTCATAAATTCAAATTGTCTCCTCCGCCAACTTTCATTAAGTCAAAATCATATTTATTTATTTGGTTTTCTTCCATATGGGAGTTGGTTACAGGAGGGATGTGACAATTATCTTATGTGATAATTATTTGGGATTTCTTTTTATAATTATTGTAAGCATAAAGCTTCAAGGATCTTATTATATTGCATGGTAACAAGGCTCTTCATTCTTCTATGGAGAGACATCATCTACATCTGCAACAAAGGCTTGATACTTAGGTCTATCTGAACAATGTTTGGAAAAGTGACCAAGCTTATCTCACCTAAAGCATTGAATTTTTTCAATTCACAATGAAGGTTTTGACAATGAAGCTCTTTTATTTGGGTTGCAGATCAAACAAACTGAAAAAAGAGACAAGGGGTCAAAAGTTCTAATCTACTTCCTAAGAATTCAAGAGACAGTATTGACTTGGTGAAATGAAACCAAACTTTGTTTCGCCATGTAGGAATCGCGCCAACTACGCAAAGCCATTGCAATCTTCAAGGAATTAAAGTTGCAAAGTGGTGAACCTTTCATTCCGCAACTCGTACCACCAAACAAACTATTCCAACACGTCCATATGGGTACGTTTACACTAGGGATGGTCCTCTTTTGCACCCAAATACGTTGAATCACTCCGAGCTACATTGGACTGGTGATTTCCCTTAAGAGTCCAAAGTGCTAAAAGGTAGCAATATTTGAAGGGCTATTTCTCGGAGACCATGGGGCATACAGACACTCCATCAGAGGCTACGAGATCGTGTTGGGATCATCTACCAAGACCTCTCTTGGTTTTTGCTATCTTGGAGGTGTTGTCCTATGGTGATAACTTTTTAGTGGAGGGAAAAGTTGCCAGATGCAAGAAGTGTAAAGTTGCAAAGTGGTGCAAATTTCACTCTGCAACTCGTACGTCCAAACGGACTGTTCCAACACGTCCATATGGGTACGTTTACGCTAGGGATGGTACTCTTTTGCACCCAAATATGTTGAATCACTCTGAGCTACATTGGATCGGCGATTTCCCTTAAGAGTCCAAAGTGCTAAAAGGAAGCAATATTTGAAGGGCTATTTCTCGGAGACCATGGGGCATACAGACACTCCGTTGGAGGCTACGTGATCGTGTTGGGACCATCTATGAAAACCTCTCTTGGTTTTTGCTATCTCAGAGGCGTTTTCCCGTGGTGATGACTTTTCAGAGGGAAAAGTTGCCAGATGCAAGCAGTGTAAAGTTGCAAAGTGGTGCAACTTTCATTCCGCAACTCGTACGACCAAACGGACTGTTCCAACACATCTGTATGGGTACGTTTACTCTAGGGATGGTCCTCTTTTGCACCCAAATACGCCGAATCACTCCGAGCTACACACCCATACTCTTAGATCCGCCAAAAGGCAGCAACATATTTGAAGGATATTTCAAAGACCGTGGGGCATATAGACACTGGCCGAGGCTACGGATCATGTTTGGACAATCTACTTAAAACCTCTCGCTTTTGCTATCCTCGAGGCATTTTCCGGTCGGTGATGACTTTTCAAAGGAGGCGCCGCCGATGTAAGCAAAGTAAAGCCGCAAGTGGTGCAACTTTAATTCCGCGAGTTCGCATCCACTGCAAACGGGTATCACCCCAACACGTCCATATGGGTACATTTACGCTAGGGATGGTCCTCTTTTGCACCCAGATATGCCGAATCACTCCGAGCTACATTAGACCGACGATTTCCCTTAAGAGTCCAAAGTGCTAAAAGGCAGCAATATTTGAAGGGCTATTTCATGGAGACCGTGGGGCATACAGACACTCCGTCGGAGGCTACGAGATTGTGTTGGGATCATCTACCAAGACCTCTCTCGGTTTTTGCTATCTTGGTGTTGTCCTCGCGGGTGATAACTTTTCGCTGGAGGGAAAAGTTGCCGAAAGAAAAGCTGCAAAGTGGTGCAACTTTCATTCCGCGAATCGTGATGTGTTAAACGTGGATCTGCTCCTTCCAACACGCCCGTGATGGGTAATTCTAGATATGGTCCTTTGACCCAAATAAGTGCTCACCACTGCAGCCACATTAATCTACCACATTTCTAAGAGTCCAAAGTGCTAAAAGGCAAAGAATATTTGAAGGGCTATTTCTCGTGAGATCGTGGGCATACTGCATCTCGCGAGAGGCTACGGATCATGTTGGGACCATCTACAAAAAACCTCTCTCAGCTTTTTTTTCTTATCCTGGAGTGCATTTTCTAAGTGGTGATGACTTTTTAGTGGGAGGGAAAAGCGCTGTGATGCAAGCAATGTAAAGCGTAAGTGGTGCAGCTTTCATTCCAATACCTTTATATAATGCACTAGAAATGACTATTCCAACACGTCCGTATGGGTAATGCTTATGCTTAGGGATGATCCTCTTTGTAATGTAAGTGCTAAAAGGTTGGATCAAGCCGGTGTTATAACGCCATCTTAATTGTTATTATTATCTTAAATAGTATTATTATTAATATAAACAATAATAATAAACCATGTTCTTAAAAAAACCTACCATCAAGGTGATAGGTTAAGTATGATAAAGAATCTAGTTTTATTCCTTATGTTGAGATCAACTCTTTCAATATGTTTATGCCACATGCTATTATCATTCACACCTACAAACCTTATTATTGTGCAATCACAAGAGTTAAAGAGGTTTGAATAACATTATATCTTGCAGTTTAAACTTCTTTCCCTCTAACTTTAGGAAGCCTTGGTAAATTTAATACCTTGACTAGATGACTAAGATACATATTATAACCTAAGTTTTAATGATTTGTGTTTTCTAATACATTTAAATAGAATCAAGGGATATTCTATTATCAAATTATATGAAGTGGAGAGAATATCTTATAGTTGATATATTTTTTGGAATCTATAATATAATATGTGCTATTTAGCATTATACACATTAAATTTTCTTAAAGGGTTTGATGAAGAAATTAGTCCCATGTTTTATTGTTCTTTTAAAAGGACTACATATTTACATTCTTAATTTGGAGAAGACATTAGATATAATTTTGTTTTGCAACATACTCTCATATTATGGGATTAACATACTCTAACATGTATGGTGCACTCTTCATGTGGACAAGAGCATAGTAGATGTCAAAGTTATATATGAATTTAATGAATGTAATTTATTATATATAAATAGGAGATATTACAAAACCTAGTTCAAATGAGCATACCAGTAGGAAAGAACCAAGAAGAAAACCTCTGGTTGTAGCTCGATTAATTACAATAAGTTACTATAGAATTGTCTCACTACACAGTTATGCCCTTCTTACATTGTTTCACATTTCAAAATTGAAATTTTACAAAATTTTCCTATTGGAGGTATTCAAGGCACAGTCTTCCACAAGAGTAGTATGTCTAATATCGCTTTTGATCGACAAGCACTGCATTAAAACCATCAAGTTAGCAGCTTAAAATACATACAATAGAAAAGATGCTTAGAATAACCAATCTATATTACCGTAATCTTTTGCATACCTCTTAAAAGGATCAAAGTCGCTATTGTTAAAGAGTCCATGATCAATCGTGCCAAAAATATCACAAAATTTGTCAAATGAGAAATCTATATTAGAAAAGATGGCTAGACTAACAAATCTATATTAATCTAAACAACCTAAATGATGATGAATTGGTAATGCAAACTATAAAAAATGCTTAGAATAACCAATCTATATTACTGTAATCTTTCACATACCTCTCCAAAAGGATCGAAGCTGGCTATTGTAGCAGCATGCCCATGATCAATTGTGCCAAAAATATTACAAAATTTGTCAAATGAGAAATCTATATTATCACAATAGAAAAAATGGTTAGACTAACAAATCTATATTAATCTAAACAACCTGAATGATGATGAATTGGTAATGCAAACTATAAAAAATGCTTAGAATAACCAATCTATATTACTGTAATCTTTCGCATACCTCCTAAAGGATCGCTTCTGGCATTGTAGCAAAGAAGTCCATGATCAATCATGCCAAAAATATCGGCAGGTCAAATGAGTAAAATCTATATTGTCACAATAAAAAAGATGGTTAGGACTAACAAATCTATATTAAATTATAATGAACTTAACCATAATGAACTCCAGTACCTTTTACCTTCCATTCTTGAAAATGTTATTCACGTGTCCCTAAAGGGTCATCTCTTTACTTAAGAGTATCCAATATTGCATCATGATCAACATTACTAAGTGTCCATAGTTGTTTTGTCTTTGGTTTGGAATGATGCTTCAATAACATAACATTTGTTTCTATAATAAGGTGCAAATACATGAGAATGGTTTCGTGTTTCATAGTCTTCAAACGCAAAAGATTCCACTTCTTTCTAGAACCGCTATATACCGCGAACTGTTCCCCGAAACTGGCCAAACTAAACCTCGTAGAGGGAAACATGAACCCATCATCATCTTCCATCAGTTGTGTTAGCATATGCTTTACCTGCACACATTGAGCCAACCAATAGTCTGATCTCTCTTCATTCCCCTGTGGTTCAACAACTGCAAAAACATGTCCTGGCTGTAGTAGATCTGAAAGTTGGTCGTAATCAACTGAACTTTCCATTATGTAATTTCTCATGGATATTGTTTGAGATAATGGAGTTAGATATTGTGGAACCCATGTATCCACCCACTCACTTGACTCGCATTGATCCCACTCACACTGAATACAACTCTAACAAAAATAAGCCAAATCTCGTGTCCAAATGGTCCATGTGCTTGCATCTGAGCTTAGAAATGAATGCATCTTTGAAGAATCTTTGATTGTATGACAATAAAATCTACCTCCCACTGTACCCTCCTCAACCAACCAAAAGAATCTGTGCACTGGAATCTATAAGAACCAACTGATTGGAGATAATAATCACCACTAGAAAGAGAAACCAATCCCTATCAGAATAATACAAGTAGAACACCAGTCCTATTGCAATACAAAAATAATGGAAATTTTGAAATATAAGTCTGATATGTACTAGAGTCACAATAGAAGATCTTCTACATTGAGAATGATCTTTTGATACTAGTTCTCCCTCTTTTCTTCATAGTTCTATACTCAAAATTTCCTTGCTTGATCACAACTAGTTCAGCTGATCATACAACTCACCCCCTCACATATTTTATGCATCTAAACATTTGAAATATATCCATGACATTAAATTAACACTCTTCCATATCGTCCAATGATCCACACAAAACCCAAACAACATAAGGTAGACCTAAATTAAAATTACATGAAACATGTAATACAATAGTGCAAAAAAAAAAATTTACCGCTAAAGGAATATGATCTTGTGTGCTACCACAAGAGCCTTAAACAAGTCATATCCCAACTCCACACACTAATATTCATTACTAAACATTCCTTGAACTTCAATTAGGTATAGAAAACCTTCTGACACTTGAAATATTCTTGCACATTGAACATATCCTTTGAAAAATGAAGAAACTAATAAAACAAGTGTAGGAATACTTGTTGAAAAATTTTAGAGACTGAGAGGGGGTGAATTAGTCTACACAAAACTTAACCCCTTTTGAAACTTGAAAATTTCAACACAACTCAAATTGATTTAGCAAATAAAGATAGAACTTTGTGCAGATCAATAACAGAGAAGAATATAGCAATTTGAATCTTTAACACTTTTCCTAATGAAAGATATAGCAGTAATCAGATCAATAACAAATATAAAGAGATAGAGAACACACACATGCAAAAGGAGATGCTAGATTTACATAGAAAACCCAATGAGGGAAAAAACATGGTGAGAATTAACTCACAATATAAGGCTTGATGCCAAAAGACTTGCAAGAAGGCTCACTACCTTAGAGCAAGATACAAAAAGGACTTGTCACACTGAAGTACCAACCAACTCTAGGAGTAAGATAAATGGACCTAATGAGATTAACTATCTCAGAGAAGGATACAAATGATTTGGAAGAGAATTACAAAGATTGTCAACACAACTCTTTATTGACTGAGGTGTTCAAGCTCAATTGAACTTTCCTTTCACAATATTTAGCACTATTTCTATAAGATATTAAATATAGCTAGAAAACACACTTCTTTGGACTTGTACACTTCACTCCATGTTGAATCCGAGATCATATTGCATTATATCCATCATAAAACTTTAATTCTTCAATTCAGTCAGCTAGGAAGATAATAAACAATGAATTCAAATGGTCAACTAGAAAAGCATAATGTGGTCCTATCTTGAGGATAGAGAAGAAAAAAACAAATCTTAACAATTCTTTCAATAATATCTAGAATTATTTACATGTAGGTGTGCATCAACCAAACTCAGCATCAAAGAAACATATGGATGAAACATTGAAGCTCATAACTAGTTCGCCCATAAACACTCTTTCAATTGAATTTACATGAAGCAGTCCTAAACAAGATAGGTCAAGGCCCAAAAATATCATGACACATCTTCCATTTTTGGTTCAACCCCTGAAGAACATGGCCCAAGCAAAGGAACAAGCCTTTTTAGTTAGATATCCACAAATAGCCTAGAAATCCAACTAAAGACACAATGTACCACCAAAGTAGATAATTGACAGCATGTGGATCACATAGGGATATTCCTTTAACATCCAACATCACTTCCATACTCTTCTTTCATACTAAAATACCATCAACAACCACCATAAACCAAATCGGTACAAAAAATCTATTTAGGAAACACAAAATGCATAATTGGATGATGTAACATTTGTAGAACAACTTGTGAACCACTTCAACATATAAAATTGGAGTTGAGACATTACACAAATATTGTGAACACATTTACCAAACTATAGGAACAGAGTCATACATGTGGAGAAATGCAGAGCATTTCTCAGACTAGTCCAAACAACTAACAACATTGCCAACCTTCTGCAATTCACAGGAGCCTCCTCAAAAACACAAGTCACCTAAAAAAGATAGGAGTCCAATGTACATGGAGTACTAACATTAAATACCAAACAACAAGACTAGAACTACAACAATAGAGGAATGCGAAGTATTCTCTCAGATAGAATTTAATGCAACTTCTTGAACTAGAAACATTTAAGCAATTTGCAAAGACCAAAACTTCCTTTTAGCAACACATATATAATTATCAGGAACATCAAGTGAGAGCATCAGACATACAATATACCTTTAGCAGCATATCTCAAACATTATTCATGCTTCTAATCCTCATCTTAATATTTCATTATGAAATCAACTCTATTGACAGTAATTTAATGCATTAAATGAACATCAACAATAATACATCTTTGATGAGGCATGACATCTAACCAATGTTAGCCCAAAATGAATATAACAAAGAAAAACAATACTAAAGACTAATATCATATTACTCAAGTGTTGATATCAATTACAACTAACAATCAATGTTGACAATAGCTACCAACAAACTCCTTAGTGTTAGCATCAATGGAAAACATTAGTGTTGACATCAATGACAAAAATTACCAATAATCTCCCATTTTAGCATTAATGGTAACACATACTATTTACTCTCCCCCTTTGACATCAAGGACAAAGGTCCAAACACTTTTGTACAAGACAACATTACTTTTTTTGTCTTCGGGAGCAAAGGGAACAAGGATCTTCTATGGAAGCAGTAGCACATGCTCCCCCTTTGACCAACAACACTCCTTCATACACATATACAACAACTACACAATTGCTTTAGGACTCCCCCTACTACTAGCTCCCCCTGAAGAGTAGAACCCATCAATCCAAGAGAAAGGATGTGACATGGATTTCTCCCCTTGGAAAGATACTCCTTTTATACATCTAGATAGAGTAAGGAGGGGCAATGACCTCTAGTTTTTTCCTTAGTGTTTAGGAGGAAAGTAGGGTTTACCAAAATCAAAATGATATAGACCTCTAATTCTCACCCTAAAACATAATATTTTGTGTATTATATGATGTAAATAACAATTATAAACTTCATCTAGTAAGGCAACCCCTCGGGAAACTTCTGTGTGTCTTCGGCAGTCACTATGCTATCATCTTCCCAAGTTCCCCTTCCTTTCTAGGTGAAAGCTTGGATTAAACACTTGACACCCAAAGTCAACATTTTTTTTTGGATTCTTCTTCAAAATAAGGTGCTCACAATTGACAATCTCTACAAGCATGGATTCCAAATTTCCAACAAATGTTATCTATACAAGAATGAAGCGGAGACAATTAGCCATTTGTTTCTTCACTGCCCATTTGCAACTTCAATATGGGAAAAATTTATGACTCTTTCGAAGATATCTTGGGTGTTCCCCTTGTCAATTGAAGATTTTTTCTCTCAATGGAAGTCCTCTTCTCAAAACCCTTCCATTAGAAGGTTGTGGGTGTTTTTCTTCCCTTATGTTTCTTGGGGAGTTTGGAAAGAATGAAATAATAGACTCTTTAGGGATAAGGAGATGTTAGAGTCTATTGTGCTCGATAAAATTCTTAGGTTCAATGATGGAAACTTTAATGTTATCCCCCAAAAGGACTTTGATCTAGAGGTAGTGGTGTCCACTCCTTATGATTTAATAATAGCTAAGGATTGGAAGCTCAAAATTGACGTGTCAAGGGCTTCTAAACCAACTAAGAAAGATAGGGAGGGTGTTAGCTGGAATTTTCTGCCAATTTCGATGGGGCAAAAAAAAGGAAATTCGGGAGTGGCAGGAAGTGGTGGAGTGCTTAGGGATTCTAATGAAAATTTTATTATGGTGGTGGCCACATCTCTAGGATCCCAAACCAATCATGTGGTGGAGGCTGTTGGAGCTTTTCAAATCATAAATCTAGCTTATAGAATGAATATTAAAAATCTTTGGCTTGAAGGGAATTCCAAAAACATCATTGAGTGTTTCTTGGGTAGGACCCCCCCCTTCTTGGATCATTAAGAACTGGATCGAAGAATCTAATTTGATCTTAGCCAATTTTGATAAAATAAAAATTTCTCATGCGTATAGGGAAGCCAACAACGTGGTGGATTATTTTGTGAATGAAAGGGTCAAACATAAAGGATTGTGCACATGGCAGAATGTCAGGGACCTGTGTGTTGAGGTAAGGGATTTATTGGATTATGATGTTACAAATGGGAAAGAAGCAATTCCTTCTAATGATGAAAAGGGAATGTGTTAAGTACATAAAAATCATAAGATTTGATGGGGCTGAGTTAATTAACTTACCTAGCAAGAAAGTGTGGCACACTTTGTGGGTATACTGGTTTGGCAGCGCTACTTTGTATTAAGACTTTGGCTCTGGTAAAAATTGTAGGGAAGTGACTATTAAAATTGGAGGATACAAGAAAAGGGTTGAGCCAAAGAGCTTTCAAATGCACACAAGGAATCTGAAGGTTGGGAAACAGATCAAACGTGGCAGATTGCTCCCTTTTTTGGAAAAAAATCACTGAGCTGAATTGAAGGAAACTGACTACTTTGAGAAGAACTAGAACAATAGAGAAATTATCCTCTTCAGTAGGAAATTGAAGTTGGATGAGAACCTAATAGGAGAGGTGATTGGTATGTCCACCGAGGGCTTGAATTTTTTTTGTGATAGAAGATTTTCTGATGAGGCGGTGGTTAGATTCCCAAAAAAGAAAAGGAGAAATTTAAATTGGTTAAAGTCTCCAATAGCTACTTCGAGGTGAACTCCATTAAAGCACTTTGGAGAAAATTCCTTCGTATCATCATGGAGTATATTACCTTGGATGGGAGATTTACTAGGGTTTATGGGTATCACTTTGCCTTGCTCAACCATTTTCGCCATTAGGTAATGGTCTCTCTTCCTCTTTATTTGTTTTGTTCTTTGACCAATATTCTTGATGACCACAAGAGAAATCCTAGAAGAAACCCTATATTACATACTGGGCTTATCAGACTGATCTATGAACACTTTCAAAATTTGTTGTCCCCTTTTGACCCTGTTGTTGTTTCAACCTCTAGGGATTATGACATTGAAACTAGTCACTCAGAGGAAAAACGTTTTCCAAACCTAGAGAGAATTGTTGTAGACCCTCCTTCCCCTATCCTTTTTGGCAAGAAAACCCAGTCTCGCAAACCCCAGCTTGTAAAAGCAAGCCCTGCAAATGAGCCTAGTCGTTCAGTCCCTAAAGCTAAATGTGTCCAAAAGAGTTCCCTACTTTGAGGATACCCTTGAGGATACAACAGAGGACCCTGAAGCTAGCAAGTAATCTTCCTCATCATACTCAGCAATAGACAGAGATGAAAGACCCAAGTCCTCAAGAATCCTTGACCTAGATGATAGCTTCTTCAAAAAATACAGTGATTCATCTGTTGATGTCCTAACCATTTCCAGGAATGGTGCAGTCAACTATTTCAAAGTGATGAGATGGGTTGTTCATGAGATTAATGACCTGAATATTTTAAATAGGGACCTCCGTAGAAAAATGGAAGAATTGGATGTAAAATTGTCCTCTCTAAGTAAGGTGGAAGGGGTGAGGAACAAGAACATCATTAGGAAGGAGGTCGAGGATAATGAGGGCAAAGACAAGGCACTGGAAGTTGAGATTGAAAAAATCAAAAACATTATGAAAATGAATACGGAACAAAACCATAGAATAGTGAGGCTAAATGCTATTATTATCAATGCAATGACAGAGAAGCTGGATAAGTCGCAACATGGTTCTCTGATTGTTGACTTGGAAGAAGATAAAGACAAAAGTAAGGAAGAGGACATGGGGATATTGAAGAGAACCAGAGCCAACCTGAAGATGAAAGTGTCTCCCTCTCCATAGATGGTTCAAACCTTTAAGATGGGTGTCCAAGAGATGCAGAACTTGGAAGCTGAGACAATGTAAGTATTAAAATCCTTAGATTAACTGTTGTTGGTTTTTTTGTCTGGGATTTTGGTGGTTTTTTTTTTGTGGCCTTTGCTGGCCTTTGGGGGATGCTACTTTTTTATTGTTCTTTTTTATTTGCATCCTTCTTTCTTCTATGAACTTTAATGCTCTATCTTGTTCTTGTTTGTAAATTTTGTGGTTTTGGGTCCCTATAAAACCCATTTTTTCATTTATCAAAAATAATTACAAACTAACCCTAACTATTATTGCAACTATGAGAGGAGTTTTGAGAGGATAGAATGATGTGTACCTTGCTACAAGAAGCATGTTTTTAGGTCACAAAGGACTCATTCACCCTTAGTGGTGAATGGGTCCCGATTAGGGTTCCTGAAACTGAGATCTGGGTTTTGTTCCTTGATGCTTGCACTCTAAGATCCTCAGTTATCAACTCTTGAAAAACCTGTAGAAAATTTTGTAGCCTTCTTTCTGGGTTCTTGCACTATGAATGACAACTTTGCAACTTGGTAACTTTGACAATTTTGCTTCAAACTTGTTCTCCACTTGATCTTCCACCTATAAATTTGCAAACACGCATTTAAGAGATGAAAAACTTGTTGATTGTTAGCGAATAGGGGTTTTCCTTTGATTAGGTGGAAAATAGGGTTTACCAAAATCAAAATGATAGACCACTAATTCTCACCCAAAATCATTGGATTTTATGTGTAATATGATGCAAATAATAATAAAAAAATAACCCTAACTATTATAGAAATTGAGGGGATTTTTGAGAGCTTAGAATGGTGTGTACCTTGCTACAAGAAGTTGTTTTTAGGTCACAAAGGACTCATTTTCCTTTAGTAGTGAATGGGTCCCTACTAGGATTTATGTAACTGAGATTTGGGTTATGTTGTTTGATTCCTACACTCTCAAATCCTTGGTTATTAGCTTCTAAAAACCTATAGAAAATTTTGTAGCCTTCTTTCTGTGTTCTTGCACTATGAATGCTAACTTTGTAACTTGACAACTTTGACAATTTTGCTTGCAATATTCTTCTCCACTTGATCTTCAACCTATAAATCTACAAATGCACATTCAAGACAATAAAAGCTTGTTGATTGTTAGTGAATAGGGGTTTTCCTCAGTCAAACCCCTTTTAGGTAATTAAACCAAATAATGAAATAATAAAATTGAAGCATGAACATGAAATGTTGATACCTTGGAAGTTGTCTTGAAGTTAAAATCTATAAAGTAACATGAAGTGGCCGTGAAGAATGTAGATCTTGATCTCAAATAGGATGTGAAACAATTCTTGCAAGTAGATTCTCAATGCTACATCAACAATCTTAGATCAACAACATGCTTGAATGCATTATGCCTTTGACATGATGGAATGACCTTGAATTGCTGCAATAATCTTCACTAATCTACCCTTGAATGCCTTTGAAAATTATCTAGTGAACTCTATAATGCTCTTTTGAAAGTACTTTTGGATGCTCATGAAGATCTTGGGTGAAACTATTTGAATTAACCCCATATTTATACTAAATATAAATATTAACCCCGAAATTCAAATAATTCAAGCCAACATCAAATCTAGGATTGAAAATCACTAAATCCCTCCAAAATTAAATTCAAAAAGGGGTGTCCTATGTGAGGAGGACCCATTCATCACTAAAGATTAATGGTTCCTAGCACAAGTTTATAAGACTTTGCTTTGCGGGGTGGAAAGAACATAAAAAACCCACCTCAAAAATGCATAGAAAGGGGGGTCCTATGTGGAGATAACCCATTTTCTACTAATGGTGAATGGGTCCTAGCACCATTTTCTAGGACCTTGAATTTTCCAAATTAAATGTTATGCAATTTTCTTATTGGGTGTCAGGATAGATCCTTCAGAAGGTGTCATTAATAAGGATTAAATTTGAATTAAAAGGGCCAATTAAGCTCATTTAACCACAATTAATTAATGAAACCCTAGATAAGTGTGAAAGTGTAATACACCACTTTACAACACCACAAATAAGGTACAATTTAAGTACATTTTGTTAAAAAGGGGCCCTAGATTAATGTGAATTTGCACAACACATTACAACACTAAAACCAAGGCACTATTATGTTAATTTTGTATCAATTATTCCCAAATTAAGTAAGGAAAAGGGATACTTTTTCCATTACTACAGTCTTAGTCAAACCCCATTTAGGTAATTAAACCAAATGATTAAATAATGAAATTGAAGAATGAAACATGAAACAATGAAATGTTGATACCTTGGAAGTTGTCTTGGAATGTAAATCTATAAACTAACATGAAGTGGCCATGAAGAATTTAGATCTTGATCTCCAATTAGATGTGAAATAATGATTGTCAATAGATCCTCAATGCTACATCAACAATCTTAGCTCATCAACATCCTTGAATGCACTATGCCTTTGACATGATGGAATGACCTTGAATTGCTACAATAAACTCTTGATAATCTTCCTTTGAATGCCTTTGAAAATTTTCTTGAAGTGCTATATGATGCTCTTGTAATGTATTAT
>VDFB02118966.1:0-11447 GCA_007258455.2 Sequoia sempervirens
ATTTCCTAGTTATGAGAGTCTCTTAGCGCAAGAAAGTGAAAATGTTGACAGTTTCCTTAAATATACACCCTCTCTTATCTCTCCTATATGTGGGAATGATGTGATAGAAGAATATGCAAGTATATAAAATCATGATAATCATAATTGATTTTCTCCTAATACCTCTCCTACTAGTGACAAAGGTATCTTGGTGAAAGAAGATGTGATCATTGAGAATCATGAAGGTCTTGTTTGTCCTTCTCATTGTCCCCCTTGGGAAGATATTATGACACAAGAGAATGAGATCATAGACACATTTCTAAACATCACCTTACCTAGTCTCCATGCATCCCTTGCTTGTGAGAATGTTTTATTGAAAGAGGATGAGATCATAGATAAATGTGACAATCAAATTTTCTCTTTTCCTAGTATCTATCCTAGTTGTAATGAGGATATTTTGGTGTTAAGAGATCAAACCAATGAGAGTAATGAGAATCTTATGTGTGTCAAAATAATAATTGAACAAGATAATACCATCATTGATAAACAAGAAAATCCAACTATTGATAACTCCCTTACTTGTGATGAAGTCATTTTAGAAGAATCAACCTTTGAATGTCATACACATCTAGTTTGTAGTTCTCCTAAAACCTCTCCTAATAGGGAGGGTCATGGTGCAAGAAAATGTGAACATTGAGACATGTCTTTCAATCAGTAGTAATGAGGCTTCCTTAGATGAAGATGATGAAGTGACATTAGACTCCTCTTCACTAAGCTATCATGAAAATAAGGACAATTTTATTGAGGTTATGACAACACAAATTGGATCTCCTTTAATTAGTGAGCATCCTAAGTAACCTCCCATTAGTGAACCACATAAAAAGAAAATAAGAGATTTCTTGAATTCTATGATGCAAATTGATAGTGTAACAATGTTTCACAGTGACCAAATTATAATGCGGTTGTTCAAGCATGTAGGTAACCACAAACCACTCCCACTTCACTACCATTTCCTTAACATATTTTTCCTAGTGCTCCTTGTTTTCCTTTACATAATTTCATTGAAGACCTTAAAAGGAATCCCGCTAATGTATCCTTATGGCATCTTATTCAAACATAACCTACATACAACTGGTCATTCTAAGAAATGTTGCAAATGAAGTAGGAGGAGATCAAATATTCTATGAAATTGAATGATGTAGCATCCTTCTTTGATCGTATGCAAGTCACATAGTCAAAAATCATATTCCATAAACATGAATTATCCTCATTTGAGATTCAAAACAAAAATGAACCTAAGTTAGACACACTCTCATAGACTATGGAGTAGGTCTTAATTTTTGTAGCATTGACCTCCTAGATAAAATTGGCATGGACAAGAGGCTTATCCAACTTAATGATGTTAATTTTTATGGCTTTGACAATGTTAATAGGAAATCTTTAGGAATGATCAAATTACCTATTGAGGTCAAACCTGTAGTGTTTCCTACCCCTATCGAAATCATGCTAGGGCCTCTTTCATACAATCTTCTCCTAGGGAGACCATGGGTCCATGCTATGAAAGGATTCCCATCTACTCTTCATCGTGCAATGAAATTTGAACACAAAAGTAATGTATACATGGTTGACATAGATGAACAAAGCTATAAATCATATGGATCACAACACTCCTAACTCCCCTAATACATTCAGTACAAAATCAAAAGTTGAACCTATACAAGTTGATGCTAATTCTAATTGTCTTTCACCTACAACAAAACTCTTTAGTGATAATTGGGGGTCAATAGATTTTACACCTCGTTTCAATGAAGAATCCAAAATATCACCCTCAAATTCTCAAGAATCATATACGAATGATTCATTTTTATACACAAGTTCTAGTGATGATTGGGGTTCATTAGAATTTACACCCTCCTTTATGGGAGAGTACAAAGTCTCACAATTTAAACCAAAAAAAACTTTTGTTTCATTTTTCTCAACTTGGTTCTATGTCAAAAAAATTACCCCATGGTGGTAATGGGGGCTATTTAACTCTCATCCCTCATGAGAGGACGATGCATAACTTTAAGAAACCTAAAAAGGATTTGTATTCTCATGAAGAAGCCAATCCTTCTCAAAAAAATAAACCCTCTTCATCTGAATTGAAAGATTGTTATGGTTTTGGATACAAACTCCCTCCTAAACATGGATACAATGAACACATAAAGAAAATTGATATATGATACTCTTTCGAGAAAGATCTAGGTTTACCACCATTATCTTCATTTTTATCTAAGGATTTATAATTTAGTGTGTCTATTATATCTTGTGCAAATACAAGAACATCTTCTACTATTGATCAAGAGGGTATCTTGTCGAGACTCCTCCAAGAACATGAAAGAAATTTTACTACAAGACTTCATTTTGTGCATATCATAGAGCTCATGGTCATTCTAGTAATGAATGTAAGGCTTTGAGTAACCAAATTCAACATCTTAAGGATTGTGGTGTTCTTCCTTGTGTTGAAGCACCTAGACCCTCTAATTGATATTGATCACCTACGTTAACTCTTGTCCTACACTAAGTGGGGGAAAGGGGTTAGGTAGCCTTGTCCTTGTATGACACCTTTTGTTGTCTCTTTTGGATATTTGACCACATTCCATGTATATATAAGAGCAAGCTTGGGATGTAGATGACATACTTTCAGCTGGCTCACATGTGATGTAATGAGCTATTTCATTTTGGGGGAAACCCCTTATCCATGTTGTAGTTTCATTTGGGAACATATGACTGGGCATATGGATTTCTAAATAACCTCTCATGTCTTCTTATACTTTGAAGAAATTTCTCACAACAATGGTGTTAGCAACCGCTTTAAAGTGGGGGAATACATCAAAACTCATGTTTCACTATTTGATTTTCTATACTTTTAGGATGCATCCTTTTCTTGGTGGTGTCATTGGGCTTGATATCCTCTGAGAGCATGATATTTTTTTTGAAAATTAAGCTGATTATGTAGCTTAATACTTTGTAAAACTTTGTGATTACTGATCTAATTAAGTATTCATTGTTACAGATTCTTTGTGGATGATTATCTGGTTAGATTCATTTTACCATTTGTAGAATGAAGACATAAGGTTGTAGAAGAATTAGATAGAATATTAGAAGTTACACAACATATATCGTCGAGAAACCCCTTCGGGAAAAAACTCCACCAAGAATCAATGTATTATTTAATCTAAAAATAAGATTACAATCATTCCAATCCTTGTTTGAGATGCTTATTTTCCCTTCAACACACCTTCTTCACAACCTGCAATAAAATATGATGCAAACTCTCTTCAACTTGCTTTAGATAAATAGACAATAATTATCCTTGTAAACTCCAAAGAGTTAGAATTACAAAGCTAAATTCTTATTTCACAAAACATACACCTATTCCTTGCAAGTAAGGTTCTACCATGAAGAACAATGTCAAAACAACTGCTTCATCCATTTGGGCATCCCAAACTGAATTCATAACTCAAACTTGATTCTGAAGATATCTTCTAAGCTTATCCTCAAACATGGCCCCCAAGAATGAAGCCACTTAACTCAGCCTTATAAAATATCTTATCATGCAAAAGTGTTAACTCCAAGAAGCCAACTTGGGAGCCCAAGGTGGGTTCAAGTCAATCTCTGTTAACTAAAACATATCTCTCCACCATTCATGCAAATACCATGCATGATTGATCGTCCCCTATTAACTAAAAGTAGTCACCTATTATATGTCATGCAACTCAATTCATTAGCATGCAATTCAATTCAACTAAACTCAACTAACATGCAACTCAAACTAACTACATGCAACTGAATTGAACTGAACTGAACTTAATGCATATAAACATCAATCCCTAACTTCTAGGATCTTTATATGCATTACAAAAGTGTTATCTTTTTCTCCAAATAGTTAACTTAACTCAAGATGGGTTCCACCTTCCATGTGGGGGACCCATGTGCTCCTATTATTTAGGAACTCATATTGGGTTCCCTCACATGTTCCTATCATTTAGAATTAATTAGAGATCATGTTAGTTAACTTGATTATTTTATTCAAAATTAATCTCTTTCTAATCCTAGTGTTGGGAGACACTTTCCAAGGACTTAGGAGATAAATGAAATACTGTTTAGGATTGCAATTAAATGGAATCCTATTTCCAACATTCTCCCACTTAACATTATACATTGCAATTATTCTAAACAAGAAATAATTATTATAAATCAAGTACAAGTCTCAAGGCCAATGTCCTTCTTGCACCAAGAGAACTTATCTATAGAAACTGGTTTCATAAGATAATCTGCAACATTAATCAAAGTTTCAACTTTCTCAATTAATACCTTTCCACTCTCAACCATTTCTCACACAAAGTGATTTTGACCATCAACATACTTAGTATGAGCATGATACATAGGATTTTTGGCTAAAAAAATAACATTCTAACTATCACATTCAAGTCTAACTTGCTTGGAATTAAAACCAATACCTTTCCCAAGTCTCTGCAACCAAATTCCCTCTTTAGAAACATGTGTAGCAGCCATGTACTCTACTTCTATGGTGGAAAAATCAACCATGGACTACCTCTTACTCATCCAACAAACTGCAACTCCAAACAAAGTAAACACATAGTCACTTGTCAACCTCCAACTGTCCAGATCTCCTACCCAATCTAAATCAACAAAAACATGTATGTCCAATGATCTATGCATAATATAAATGTCATTATCACCATCATAAATGAAGCAATAATTAGAAGTACCTCGTAAATATCTAAAGACCCTATTAACATAAGTCCAATGTTCTTTACTAAATTTAGGCATAAAGCTACTAAGAACTCCCACTACTTGGGCTATATCTGGTCTCGTACAAACCATTGCATACATTAAACTACCAATTGCACTAGCATATGGAATTTTAGACATTTCCTCATAATCGAAATCATATTTAGGACTCATGTCTAAACTTAACTTTGTGCCAATTGATAAAGGAATATTAATTGGTTTATTGTCCTACATGTTAAATTGTTTCAAAATAGTATCAACATAATTTCTCTAACTTACGAAAAGCTTTCTATTACCTCTATCTTTCCTAATCTCCATACCAAGGATATATTTTTCAACCCCTAGATCTTTCATCTCAAATGTGCTTGAGAGTTGTGCTTTCAATTCTTTTATCATTACCTTGATGTTACCAATAAACAACATGTCATCAACATACAAGATAATACTTAAAAGTTGATCATCAATAATTTTTATGTAAACACAATGATCTTCCTCACTCCTAACATAACCAATTTTCAAAGAAAAATCATCAAACTTTTGGTACCACATTCCTGGTGATTGTTTCAATCCATATAAAGATCTCTTTAACCTGCAAACCAATTCTTCTTATCCTTTTACAACAAAACCATCAGGTTGTTTCATATAAATCTCCTCATGAAGATTCCCATGCAAAAAAGTAGTTTTCACATCCATTTTCTCTATCTCAAAATCATAAACAATAGTAATAGATAAAAATAATCTAATAGAAGTTAATTTAGCAAAAGGACAAAAGGTTTCATTAAATTCAACTCCCTCTCTCTGGGAGTAGCCCTTGGCTACTAATCTAGCCTTGTACCTTTTGAGATTACCATCTGCTCCAATTTTCTTTTTAAAGATCCATTTACAAGAATGGCCTTTCTTCCTTTGGAAAAACTCTCAAGATACCATGTGTCACAAGTTTCTAAGGATTCCATTTCCTCATACATATCTTGTGACCAAATGTTATGAAATAGCTTGCACAATAGAAGAATATGATATGAAATATGATGCAAAATACTTGATAATAACTGAGAATAACAAGCCACTTCGTGGGGGAAAACCTCCAAATATCTCTAATGAGAACACACTTCACAACTTGATGATGAAATGAGACTCTCTACCTCCTATATATACCTATTTATGCCTAAGATATCACCTAGGCCAACCTAGATAGCCTATATAAGTCTTAGGCCGACCTAAACAACTAAATAAAAATATACTAATGATAATATGGCTTAATTAAGAGTTAATATAGCCACAAGCCGACTATTCATAGTGATATACACTATGGAAGTAAGGGCATAACACCAAAGCTTGTTCTCATCTGAAGGCAAAGCTTCCTTGTAAGAACTGGGTTCATCATTAGTACTCATCAAAGCAAATATACAATGGAAATTAGGTGGGATATACCTATCAAATGGATTCTATTTCCTTGTGGATCTTCTCAAAGGGGTTTCTATAATACCCCTCATACTATCTAGACTTATTGTTTTACGTGCTTTGCTTGGATACTATGATGATACTGTATTGTTTGATGTGGTTAGTCAGATACTACGATGATACTGTTATTGTTTGATATGGTTAGTTAGATGCTAGATGATGTTGTTATTTCATTTTGGACATGATTACCTTATTTGACATTATGGTTGATTATATCTGTTAATTTTATGAATTATGATATGATGCAGTGTTTTAATTTAATATGCTATGAGATGATAGTTAGTTAGAAATGTAATTCATTGATTATGCTTTAATTGTTAGAATAAGTGTGACGAAAGACAATATAGCATCACTCGTTCACGAGTGCCCTGTTATGTTGCAATTCCTTCTCACAATGCAGTATCTTGATTTAATGCTTTGATATATATGTATATATGCACATGTACACAACTTTGTTTGTATGCAGGATTGCAGGTATAAGTCTCGATTCCACCTGCTTCGGCAGGACAGGGCGAGCACCAAATAACCCAACGGATAAATGTTGATACAGAGGTGACGATGAAGTCCTCCCGTCCCATGATGTCAGGTTGTCTCATTTGTTGGTATAGTCGATGTGTGTTATTGTCGTTATTGTCTGTTGTGTTATGGGTTTTGTCTTAGTTTATTTTATGAGGGCATTTACAGTTATGACTAGTCTTTATGATTGAAATAATTATTTATTTTAATGTTGGAGTAAATGGTATTTAAATATTTAAATAATTTAATTATTTTTGAAAATCTTACATTTCAATTAAATAATAATTAAATTATAAATCTGCTTAAATTATTTTAATTAATTAAATTTGGTGGTGGATAATTATGTGAATATTTATTTAAATTAAATATATAATGTGTGGTGCAAGAAAAGTTGAAAAATGGGAATTAAAGTAATAAAAACAAATAAAAGAATTAAAAAGACAGTGTGAGCCAATAGGGTTTGAGGGTTGAAAAGAAAGCTTGTTTTAAAGATTGATTTTTCTTTTTATCTGGGATTTTTGGGAGAGCTTTGGAGAGATGAGGAATATATTTTATTTAATTATGAATTCTTGAGAGTTCTCACACACACACAGAAGAACAGAAAGTTGAAGTGCTCAAGTGAAGGTGGATTTCGTTCTGGACTAGGATTGGAATCGGATTCGAAAGCATCAGAGTCAAGCAGACATCTTCAAATTTGCATTGGACTCCAGGTTCCTCTCGTTGTTCTCTTCTCATACCCTTCTGTTTGTTCTGAAAAGAAGAAATAAATGTTATTAAAAATAATTTTTGTGATTGTAGAAAACTTCTGTTGAATTGATAACAAGAGCAGATTATTAGACTAGAAAAACAAAGAAAATTCATAGCAACTATACTGTCCGAAATTTTGTCAAATCAAGAACCCTGATCTTCTGAAACATACAATCTATCAAAATAGGATTTTAGAACAAGATGATTTAGTTATTGAAGAAAATAAAATTTTGGGGTTTTCTCAGTATTTTAATACACAATGGATCTGTGCTTTTGATTTGTAATTGCTCTATTTTCATAACATTTAAGAAAATCCGTTTCTTTATTCTGTCTCTGGTTGTTTTTATATTTATGAAAATAATATATATATATATATTATATATATATATAATATTTATTATATCCTACTGGTTGCTGTGCCTGTGATTGAAAGAATTAATCCTCTATAATTTTTAAATGATTATATTTTAGATATATGTATATATATATATACAAATTTTCGTATATATATATACATATATATATACATATTTACAAATTGATAGATTCTTATGCAAGGTTATTCTTTTAAATCTAATTTTTATTTTATATTGGCCGTATTGGCCGTTCGAATTCCGGGTCTGTACCAGACGGACGGAATTCGTGTTTGTTTATATAAACTGATTTTTTTTCCTTTTAAAAAAAATTATTATCAAAAAAATATATGTAAAAGTTTTTATTTATTTAAATCGTTGTAAAGAAAAGGGGTTGGGGGGGACGGCTGGGCCGTACCCCGCCCCTGTCGCTGTGGCCGGGCTGTGTACAGCAGTCCTTACGGACTGCTGTGTACAGCGGCCTTTAAGGCCGCTGTGTACAGCAGCCGTAAGGCTGCGTACCGCCTGCGGCAGTGATAAGGCCGCGGGCAGTCAGGCTACGGCCTTGTTTAATGGCGTTCGGGGGTTTTAAATTTTTAGTTTGTTTTTTTATTTATTATTATTATTTATTATTATATATATATATATATATATATATATATATATATTTCAATAGGTTTTTTTTTAATACTATTAGAAAATAATTATAATGCATTATAATAAAATGAAATAAAGATAAATAAAATTATATTTAGTTCCCAATATTATTTTATTGTAATTATAATCTTTTTATTTAATATTATGTATATTAAATGAAACTAAGATTATTTAAAATTTAAATGTTAATTTATTACATTATGCGGATGTAATTTCATCTTGGATTTTAAGTTTTTCATCTTGTTCATATTTAGGAAATTCTACCTTTAGAATTCAAATGGAAATAGTTTAATGAATGTGCTGAATTAATTAAATTTTTAGACAAAGTTGGTTTTTGATTGTAACTATGGATTTTATTGAGACTATCACTTTTGTTACTTACTTAGGATTGGGATCGAACGTAAATGTGCAATTTGGCTAAATGCGATGTGAGTTTCCTTGTATGTTATAGGTTGTTTTATTGCATTTGTTGTCGATGTGGGAACCTTATCGTAGTTTAACCTTGTTCCAGAGGCTTGTGTTTTAAAGTGTAGTTACCTTGCTTATGCTTTTGAGCGCTATTGGGTTATGTTAGGAAGGGTTGGACGGGTTTGCAAGTTTGTTGCCTATGTGCAGTTGCGAGATGTTTAAATGCCTCGTGTATTGGATTTTGGTTTTATGATTCATATGTGTTAGTCCAACCCTTGCCTGTTTTGAGTTATGTTGGGGGTCATAGTAGGGAGAGTGGCTCTTCGTGGGCGCCGGCGCCTCGGATGAGGAAGGGCCAGGATAACCCTCGAAGAGTAGTAAACAAGTGATAACCTAAACAATAGATTTAGGGGGATGGGTAGTTTAATCACACAAGATAATAAAACTTTGGATTCCTCGGCTATGCATTAGGGCTACCTTAGACTGATGATAGACTGGGAAGGCCGTGGTCGGCATAGTCATAGTTTCGTCCTCATGAGAGACTATTGGCTCCGCATCAGCTACCCTATGGTGCCGGCGCCTCAGTTAGGAGGAAGGGCCAGGATATCCATAGATGGGTGCCGGCGCCTCAGTTGGAGGAAGGGCCAGGAAATCCCATGAGAGCTATGCGATGACACTCTCCACTTGACACCCTTGTGCTTTTTTATTGTTGCCTCTGGATGTTATCTCTTTGTGATGTATCTTTGATTTCTTGTGAATTTGATTCGTGATTGTTCAGTGATATTACTTCATGTTATCGTGATGAGTTCTTAGTTTAACTTGTTATGTGATTTGAGTACGTCGATGGTTGTGCATTGCATATTTGAGTTGTACTTGTTCTGTATCATGTTGTTGAGTCGGTTGACATCCATGGTCGGGTTCACTTCCTCGTCACCTCTGAGCACGGGGGGTGAGTTACTTCGTAATTCACATGGTTGGGTGGAACGTGCTCCGCACCCGTTGGGTTCCCCATCAGCGTCTTGTCATCTCAGCTTTCCGCAGTGCAGATGTTCCAGTGATCAGTTGTACTTCATGTTCATTATTTTGTATCCATCCCCATGTTGGGAAATTCAATGTAATTCTTGTATCAAAGAAGATTGTAATGTAATATTATTCCAATGATGTAATAGTTAGGTTTGAATTGGAACATGTTAAAAGATTTATCATGGATGTAATTATGCGATGTTGTCATACTCGCATCATGGCTATCAGTTGTATCTTTGTATATGGTTTTTATAAATTAAATGGTTATGTTGTTTTCATTATCTTTATTTTGTGTTGTGATTGCAATGTAACCTCGCGTGCCCCAGGGAACCAAGTGTATTAATGTTATGTGTTATGCTATGTGTTTATGATTTAATGTTGTTACATGTTATTTCTATTATTTAAAAAAAAAATTATTCGCATTATGTGTGTGTTCTCTGGGGTTTGCCGCGGCGTTACACTACTTGTTCCTCAATATGCTCATCTTGAGCATCTATCTCAGAAGAACTTTGTGAACTCTCCTCATCCACTCCATCCAATTATTCTTCAACATGTGCATCTTCTTGTTTCTGATTATTTATCTCAAAATAAACTATTTGAGAAGTATCCTTCTCCTTTGGTTGTTCTTATCCTAAATAAGCTCTAAATTCCTTGAAAATCACATCTCTAGATAAAGTAATTTTTTGAGTTAGTGGATTCCAAAGCTTGTAACCTTTTTTTACATTCTCACCATAACCTATGAATATGAATTTTTGTGCTTTAGGATCCAATTTAGATTTCTTTTCTTGAGGCACATGAACAAAATCCTCACAACCAAAGATCCTTAAATGTGCAACACTAGGATTCCTACCTAACCACATTTCATAAGGAGTTTTATCTTCAATAGATGAACTAGGGGATCTATATATTAAATAACAAGAAGTACTTACAACCTCAGCCCAAAGGGATTGATCTAGCTTAGCACTACTTAACACACTCCTAGCTCTTTCCATTAAGGTTCAGTTCATCTTTTCTACTACTCCATTTTGTTGAGGTGTATATGGAGTAGTTTTTTGTCTCACAATTCTTGCATGCTTACAATAATCATGAAATTCCCTAGAACAATATTCACCACCATTATATGATCTCAACACTTTTATCTTATGATCTGATTGTTTCTCAACCAAATCCTTAAATTATTTAAACTTATTAAAAACATCAGATTTGTTATGCATAAAATAGATCCAAGTGTATCTTGAGACATCATTAATAAATGTGACATAGTATCTAGATTTTCCAATAGAGTCAATATCCACAGGGCCCATTACATTTGAATGAATAATCTCTAATAATATTTTAGCTTTATTTTTTCCACTAGTAAATTTAGATCTAGATTGCTTTACAAACACACAATTCTCACAAAATTCATTGTTGCCAATATTATAATTAGGAATACCATCAACCAATTTTTTTATTAAGAATGGTCCTAAGACCTTTTTCTCCAATGTGGCCCAATCTATGGTGCCACAA
>VDFB02118967.1:0-18208 GCA_007258455.2 Sequoia sempervirens
TGAATTTAAATACTTTGTCTAGCACAAAGGCCTCATCATCACAACATTTCAATATCAATTTTTTATCCAAAATGATTTCCATATGGTTGTTCATCTTATTAAATTTCCTATCTACTTGTCTGACTGAGCCTTTTGACACATAATAAGTGCACCCCACCTAAACCCTATCATAATGCAATTCGACTATGTCATTAAAGCAAGTGATTCATATTTATGTTCCCTCACTATCAATAATATCAAAGAATGAATACCTATCCCTTGCATCCCTATTTATTGTAATGGTGCATATTGCTTTTAGTTGTTACCTGACCTTTTATTGTCCATTTGGTTTGGTAAATATTCAGGCCTTTAACAAGGCTAATATTTGCAGGAGCACTATGTTGTGTTGGGGATGAATGAATCCCAAATGTTGAGGCTCATTTGGACGGTGAGGGTGACTCACAACCCACTATTTATTCTTCTTGATCTCTAAACAAATATCTAGGTTTTCCAATTAGCTGACAATCTGACATTTTGACATCTAAGGACAATATGACAATCACCCTAGAACCAAACGAAGATCAAATATTAAAAAAGGTGGTCCCCACAAACAAGAAAGCATACAACAACAAGTGCAAGTAGTGCAAAACAATAGCCAATCTTGATTCCATAGCTTCCTACATAGATAGTTTTTCAAGCACAAGATGGAACCTATTTTCAATGCCCCTATAAACAAAAGCTCATTGTATTTTGCAGGAAAAGTCCCTATTTGCATGTGGGTTCCATCATAGAGGAAAAATTTGTAGCAATAAACTAGGCTTTGATCACCTCCTATTTTTTGAAAAGACATTAGTTGAAGAACCAGAGATGGCAAAACATCTCTAACATCAATAGATCATATAGCATGTACTATCAAGGTTGGTCATACATTTGCATCCTACAAGAAATTTTTACTCAGCTAAGCCAAAGCAATGAGATGTTCAAGGCTGTGAGACAACTCTAGAAACAAAAGCAAGGGAAAGAGGCAGCACAAAATAGATCAATTATTGGTATCCGATAAACAAGAAAGCATATAGCAATGTTGATACATTTGAAAACTACAACCTTTTTTTTTTCTAACTCATAGGTCACTCCCAAATAGCTAGCAAATCAAAAGGAAAAGGAAGCATAAAGAGTTTGAATATAAATTAGTTAGAATATATTACAACAACTATTAATTCAAATTAAGCATATTCATAGTTTACTAGATGCACATGGAAAAGTGTCAATATAATTGTCTAAAACAAAAAGGAAACAAGGAATAGACTTACGGGACTGGTACCTAAGGATTGTTCATCAACCTGGGAAGAGCCAGAGTCCACTGACATTGCTTGGGCTGCTCTTTTAAAAGTTGAAAGCTGCAATGCGGACAGGTGACTACAAGCTCTATGCCACAACAACATGAGGTCCAAATGTTCAATTAAAGCAACAAAGGCTGACAAGAACCCCGACTAGAACACATAAAAGAAATATAAAACACCAATAAAATGAAAACCATCAAGATCTTAAAAACACAACATTGTCTCTCAATTGTTTTGTACACACATTATCAATATGGCCATAAAGGATATTAATAAGAAAAAGGTTTTAATAATTCATATAACACTTAATATACAATTTATTATTTGATTTTTTTTGTTTCAATTTTTTTATGTTTCAAATTTTTTTCTAGAGACATCAACAATATGAGGAAAAATAAATAATTAAAAAAAAGGCTTCAATATTCCATATAACACTTAATATATAGTTTATCATTGCAAGAATGCCCTGTTGAGGCTTAAGCAAATAACTTCTATTTTCCCAAAATAATAAACATTGGCAAGAGTATGTATGTACGTTGTTTACATCTACTTTGACATACATACATATCTACACATAGGAAAAATTAATATTGTTTCATTTATGGCTTCCGTTCTATGACAATGGTTGCAACGCAATAAAATAGTCTATGTTGTTTTCCATAAGGCATTGTTAATTGTTGTTCTCTAGCTTTGGAAATATTGTTTCATTTTTGATACATAATAAAATAGTAAATGCCATAGAGTTTATGTTGTTATCCAGAAGGCATTTTTGACTATCATTGCCACTTATTTTATTTCCCCTATATACAAAAATATGCATATGTGAAATTAGATGCAAAAAACATTATGATATAACACTTGAAATATAACTAATGATTCCAAGGATGTCCCAACAGAATAAAGATAGGGATTAGTATGTATCAATGTTCTTTGCACACACTATGACATACATACATTCTTGCAAATAGGGGAAATGCATTATCCATCATTGTGATCAAATGTCTGTGCAATTTTTGATATGGCATTGTTGGTTGTCATTTTGTGGCTTTACTTGCTATCACAACTATCAGCAAGGAGGGAAAGCTTTTGTGAAGGTGCAAGTTCGATCATCCATTGTCAAGCTACTGTCAAGCTGGGAGGAGGTTTTACTGTGTTTTTCTATATAGGGTGATAGTTGCAAAAGCAATACAAAAGTTTCAGGTGTGATAATTTATTGCCCATTTTTTGCAGATGCTCAAAAAAGTAGGGAACAAAGAGAAAGCATGTGGGAAGAGGTACACTTGAACCAAGTGAGAAGAGGTGCATATTGAAAAAACCCTTTGTATTTCTAGTTGTTATTATATATACTTGTGGACATGGTTGTATGCATGTATACATCTACATATGCATATACATAAACATATATGCATGCAATTGAATTTTTTCAGTGCATACAACATCTTGATATAGTTTTGTGTATGCATATGTGTCTGTATTGTATTTGTATGGGTGAGTGTGTATTTTTGTATATGCATTTTCTATATGTATCTTTCAGGTCATATGTTTATGTATATATAGATATGTCTAGTTTTTAATATCAATATAGTTATTTTCTTCTTGTCTATCTCAATTGCCACATACTCTTATATCTCCACAATTGCTATTCACTATTTTGAATGTTTATATGTATGTGTGTGTGTGTATGTGTGTATATGCATTTTCCAAATGTATTTTTAAATACATAGCTCAACAATCACCAATGCCCTATGGAAAATAGTGTAGGATGTCACCACAGGAAACACAAAAACAACCAAAAATGTCATATCAAGAAGAGCCTGAACTGTTTTATTACTTTCCAACCATCACCTGTAGATAGAAACAATACAAAAATTAATGTTGATTCCAACTGGCATTGAATTTCATTGGCCTTCTCTATCGACATGGAAAGCATGTTCAATATTAAAAATAAAAAATTCCACCACGTTTTTCCATGATTGGGAGCCTGAAATATATAAACACAAAAGTATGTATTTTTTTTGTTACATTTCATTTTTCTTTTCCTATGTGCAGATATGTATGTATGTGAAATTATATGTAGACAACATTCATATATACTTGTCCCCCTATTTACTATTTTACTAGGATAGTTGTTATTTGTTTCATCCTCAAAAGGAATTCTCACAATAATAGGCTTTATATTAAGCATAATAAGAAGCATTGCTTGCCACATACAATGTGATGAAAATCTTTTTGAAGTTAGCGAAATAGCATAAACTATTTTATTACTTCATCTCTGGCTATATTGTTTCATATTCGATTCGCAATGTAATAGTAAATGTTATAGAGTTTATGTTGTTGTTCATAAGACATTTTTTACTATTGGTCTGTAGATTTGGCTATATTGTTTCCTTCCGATAAGATGTTGAAAAATAGAATTTGGTAGGTTGTTGAAACTAATATTGTTTTAAGGTGTGAGTATGTATGTCTATATATGCATTTTCTACATGTATCTTTCAGGTGATGCATTTAAATTATTGATATTTGAGTTATTTATGTGTCATTTATCTTTTTGTTTGCTAGCCATTTGGGAGTAGCCTATGTGCTATGGAAAAAATGGTTCCAATTTTCAAATGTGTCAACATTTCCATGTTCTTTCTTCTTTATATTTAGAAAAAATATAATTTGTTTGCTTCTTGCTACAATACCTTATCAAAAATGAAACAATATGGCCTTTTCAATAGTCTCTTGTCAAAAATGAAATAGTAAACCCTAAGCTAATGAACAACAATCAGCAATGCCTTATGGAATCAATGTTGTTTGCATCTACTATGACATACATACATATATGTGCATAGGGACATACATTTTTCATCACTCTGATCAATAGTACCATTACCAATACTTTTTTATTGCTTTTGGAAAGTGGGAAGAGGTGCGAGAGGAGCTACATATTGGAAAAACCCTTTCTAGAGTATTACAAAAATAGTTTGTACACTATTCTCCATAGGCCATTTTTTTATTATTGTTCTCTAGCTTAGGGTATTTTATTTCATTTATGGTCTCTATGTAGCCATGATTGTTGGAAGGAAATATTGTTTGGTTTTGTTGGATTATTACTATGAATTGTTGTCTTTATGGGTTTTTTCATCTAGATCACTATTGAAACCAATGTAGTTTTGAAAAAAACTTATGTTATTTTTCCATAGGCCATTGTTGATTGTTCTTCTCTAGATTAGGGTATATTATTTCATTTATGGTCTCTATGTAGCCACGATGGTTGAAAGGAAATATTGTTTGTTTTTTGCGTTGGATTGTTACTATGAATTATTGTGTTTTTGTATGTTTTTTCATCTAGGTCATTGTTTAAACCTATATATTTTCATTTATGGTTTGCATTTTGTGGTGAAGTTTTTCAATGGATTTTTTACTGTGATTTTTTTGTTGTTGTATGGTTTTTGTGTAGTGGCAATGGTTGTAAGCAACACCTACCATTTAAAACCTTAGAAAACATAGTGAATGTTTGTGCAATTTTTGACAAGGCATTGTTGGGTGTGGTTTTGTGGCTTTACCTTCTATCAGAGATGTGAGTGAGAAGGGAAACCTTCTATGAAGGTGCAATTGCAATTAACTGTTGTGGAATTTATGTGAAGGTGGTTGGAGGTTATTTTGTGTTTTTTGCATGGAATGACATGATTGCAAAAGCAATCATTTTGTTTTGAAAATATCGAGTAAATTTTGTTTTGCAAGAACATATGTAGGCACTGTATGCCCTAGATGCATTTGTAGGAATCTATTACACAAATATATATATGTACAAAATGAATGTGTGGGAATGTAGTGATATACAATATATATTGATTTCCATAGTGCATTGTTGTTTTGCATGTGGTGCCAATGGTTGCAAGACAAACACTAATGAATAATGTCATGTACAGATTTGGATGTATGTCATAGCAGATGCAAACAACATTGATACATACTGAAAAATTGTTGGAATGATAAGCCATATTTTGAGTGTTAGAAAAAACATTGATGCCACCATCTTTGTAGAAATTCTTCCTTAAATGACTTCAAAAAGCTTTTCAACACATTGTATGTGGAAAAATATTTGTTATTATGCTTAATATAAAACTTACTATATATGAATGTTTTCTACATCTAATTTTGCATATATACATATCTGCACACATGAAAAGAAAAGTGGCACACTACATCAAACAGAAAAACCCACAGAACACAAAAATTCATAGCAACAAACCCATCCAAGACCATCACCACAAAAGGTGAACCATAAATCAAACAATATTAGTTTCAACAAACAATATAGTCTTTTGTAGAGTACAATGAGCAATGTGTATATATGTGCATCTAACTTTATATATATATATATATATATCGGTGTAGCTTTTGTTTTGTAGTTGCATATATATGTATTGCTTGCATTGGATGCATATGTAGGAATATGTTGCTTGGAAATACATAAACACAAAAAGTATGTGTTTCTTTTGTTGTGTTTCATTTCTCTTTTGATGTGTGCATATATGTATCTATGTGAAATTAAATGTAGACAATATTCATATATACTACTCGCCATGTTTATTGTTTAGGGAATCTAAAGTTAAATACATCCTTTTAGTTATTATTTCTTTCAGCCTCAAAAAGGAGTTGTTAGAATAGGCTATATAGTAAGTGTAATAAGGAACATTGATTTCTCCATTTATTAGAGTGGTGGACGATGTATGTTCTTGCTCGGGTGTTTGGTGAGATCCCATGAGGCTGCATGACCCAATATGGTAGGGTGGAGAGCAAACCACATTTTTTTGTGTTTCATTTTATATTTCTTATGTGTAGATATGTCTGTTTCTGAGGTTATATGCAGACAATGTTCATATGTTTGAAGTCCACCTATGGATATATATGTGTAACATACTATCATGCTCCATGACCCAATATGGTAGGGTGGAGAGTAGGCTTTCTTTTGTTTTGTTTCATTTTATTTTCCCTATGTGCAGATATGTATCTATGTGAAATTAGATGTAGACAACATTTATATGCACAACAACCTCTATATCAAGTGTCATATAAAACATTGATATCACCATCAATTACGATGGTGAGCAATGTATGTTGGTCTACTGTACTATAATCAATAGTGAGACCAATGTTTCATCTCACACTTAATATATAGCCTACCATTCTAAGAAATCCTTATTAAGGCCTAAAAAAAAAAGAACTATCCTTAAAGACACACAAAAACAGCCAACAATGCCTTATCAAAAAGAGCATGAACTATTTTATTACTTTGCAACCATCACCACTATAGAGAAACCATAAATCAAATAATTTATTCAAGGCCACATAACAATAATCAACAATTCCTTATGGAAAATAGCATAAACTATTTTATTATTTTAACAAGTATTAAATGCAAGGTCTGGAAAACTAGAATGCAACATATGAACCAATAAGAGAAATATGTATGCACCTTTCAGTCATTCTACTATGGAATAATTGAATTGTGAACATATTCGTATATAAGTAAAACTAATAATATCATCTTGATTGAACCATAAGGTCTTTACTCTAAAATTCCATGACTAAATATTTGACTCTCAACACATTGTTATGATAATTATGTATCATATGAACCAAGAGTGGAATTCATGTTAATGAGAAATATATATGAAACAAAACATTATGTAGAAAGGAAAACAAAACATTCATATTTATTATTTTGGAAAGATAGTTGTTATTTGGGAAGATAGTTGTTATTTCTTTCATCCTCAAAAAGGAATTCTTACAATAATAGGCTTTATATTAAGCATAATAAGAAACATTGGTTGCCACATACAATGTGTTCAAAACCTTTTTGTAGCTATTCAAGGAAGAAGTTCCAGAGAGTACAATGTGTTCAAAAGCATTGCAACCATCACCACAAAGTAAAATCCTTAAATGAAACAATAATGGTTTCAACATAAACCTATAAAATTATTTTTCCAATAGTAACCTATTGTTGATGGTCCAATTGGCATAGCAACAGTTAAACATAATATTACTATTTTGTTTCTCCTGAAAGAGGAAGACAACACATGGATGTCTTAGGTCCCAAGGTCTTTATAGTTGGTTCTCAACTGTGCTGATGTTGCTCAGTGGTCAATGTAATAGTAATGTTCAAGGAGCCTGCTGGTATGAGCTTTTGGATTGTTCTAAGATTAAGCATGAATTTAAACCTACTCTAACTAGGGTTTTAAAGAAACATAAAAAGATAGATCAAGGTTTTGGTACTGAAAAGAATGAGGATTCATCTAACTTAACTAGACCTGTTACCTCTCAAGGAATTGTTAACTAAAACTGAAGAACAAAATTAACTTGTGATTAACACACAGTTGCATTCATTCATAGTGCTAATTTCAACAACTGATTATAAATTACCATTTAAGCAAAACACAAAATAAGATTTCATTCCTTGAAAGCTTTCAAAATCAAATGATTAACTTAAGATAAATACCATTCTGGAACACAATATGAAGTATATTTGAATCTGGTTGCTTCTACTATTGGTGAGACAGATAAGCAACATTTACAAATCTGGCACAATCACCAGTGTACAAAAAACCTACGTCTTCAGATTGCTTCCATCTACACTAAGGAAACTCGAAAGATACATTACTTTCTATAGTGAATCTCACTCTCACCCTAAGAAGACAAAAGAAGCTCCCTTTACAAAGAAAAGATGCATTTTCCCCCTCTATGGGTATGTGTAGGATCATGATGGACCAAAAAGTGGCAATATAATGTGTATGTGTAAGGTATGTGGCTGACAATTTTTTTGTACCTAAAATTGATGAAACACAAAGGGTTTTTAAAGGATATTCTCAGCTTTCACCAATATAAATTATGCTTTACTTTGAATTTAATAAATAATTATTAATAATTTTCTATTTAAATTATGACTAAAGTCCTAATCGATAGGCTGATTGAAAAAATCTATAGCTTTCAAATGGTCTCACATTTTTTGAATCTAAAACATGTGTCACATTCTATGCTTCACATACTATAGGATTAAAAAAAAAATTAAATTTCATGAAGTTTTGACCAAGTTCAGGTGGTCAAACATACAAGTTTTATATTTTTTAAATTTGTAATTAAAAATTCATAATTAATTATTTACTTGGAAAAAAATTAGAAAAAATTATGCATCACATCATGACATGAGTCCTCTACTTATATCTAAAATCTTATAAAAAATATTATCATTTTATTGTGGTTAGGGTGGTTAGACAAACACCTACTTATTTTTCCTAGAAATTTAAGTACTATTGCATTGAAATTTCAAATGTTCACCAAATAGATTTTTTTTCTTTTTAAATAAGCCTAATATTTTAGAAACTACATTCAATTTTCTAAAAATATTATTCATACATATTTTTGAAAAAATATAGATAACTTATTCAAATTTTTATATCAAGTTTCCTACCTCTGATTTTTCTGAATTTTTTGCCACTTAAGGGCCTGTTTTTTCCATGATGATCCTGCATGTACCCCTATCCTTCAGAAAACTCCTATTCTTCTATCTCTAGACCTATCTATTCTATTTTTGCTAACTTCTTCCTTTTTACTTCTGACTTCCAGCTTCTAACCTCTGACCCTTTACAAAGAGGCAAGAATGCCATATATACACCACCTCTCAAAAAGAATGTTGGGCCCCTATTTTTTAGGGTTTACAAAATATCTTCTTCCAGAAGGGTCGACGTCTAGATCTTTTGAAGAGAGTTGGTTCTGCTTAAATGTGCACCCCTGTTGTCCATATTAGCGAAGGATGGCTCTGGGGATGATCTTAGATCTTTTGCAGCTATTGTATTTACTCAGACTGCACCTCCATGTTCATCTTCAAACTCCAGTTGAGCCACATTGAATGTCCTAAAATATCACCATTAATACAGAGCTACCCCCGTCAGTAGACACTAGCTATCCCTTTGACTCATGACTTCCTTCTTCCTTCGGCCCTCTTCCCACTCTGGATCTATCCTTTTGCAAGTTTTTGGCGAGACCTAAGGCAAAATACCATAGTGCCTCCTTCCATCAGTGAGACATCTGCATTTGGCAAGACATTATAGAGGGCGCTAAGAGGTATAGCGATATCCCTTTCATCAGTAAGTTTGTCGCCATCAGTAAGACTTCCATCAGTCAGGGGACGTCATAGCGAGTCCAACATGTTACACTGAGGGCACAAAATATGTTGGCGAAACACTATCGGGTTGACAAGACCTTTCACTGAAGTTGCCTCCCTTCGCCTAGATTCTCTGAGTTGGCAAGACCCTATCCCTTCGGCCAGACATCACGCCGAACTTACATCTTTCGGTGAGACTTTACTCAGTTGCCAAGACCTCCCCTAAACTCCAACTACTATGTCGATACCACCTCACCTTTTGGAAAGATTTCCTTAAGAGACATCCTTAGATAAGTAATTCGATTCTACAAAATAGATGCTTCGATTAATTCTCAAAATAAAACATATCAGAATAAAAGACTATTGCTTACGATTTTATTCAATTTTTCCATGCCTTCATCTTTTAGACAAAAGGAACCCAACTCTGGCGGAGGCGGAAGCGAGACCAAGATAGAACTGGAAACAACACCTACCTTCAAAACCGGCGAGGGCAGAACCAAGACCAAAACGCGAATACACTTCCCCTTTAAAACTAGTGGAGGCAGAACCAAAAAGAAATCAGAACCAGGACCAGAGTCGGGATGCGAACAAGCCATGGGAACAACAATCACTTCCCAATTCAGACCCCACCCTGGTTCCACTTCCAAACAACAGGGAGACAAAATGAACACAGCAGAACTAGGACCAAAATGAAACTAGAACCAGAAACTTTTTCAAGTTTCAAGTTCGGATTCCGTTCTGAAACCACCTCTGATGCCACCCGAAAAAGACAAAGAAAGTAAAAGGAAGAGAAAGAGGAAGCGGAGGGAAAACCCCATGACAAAACAAAAGAAGAAAAGAAAAGCAAAAGAATGAAACATGCTAAACCAGGATCGGAACGGAACCTGAACCAGAAACATTTTCAAGTTTCAGGGTTTGGTTCTAGTTTTGGTTCCGAGTCTGTCGGAACAAAACAAAAAGACGCACAAGGTAGAAAAACCAAAGCGGCAGAAATAGGACCAGGGAAGGAAAAGAAAAATAGAAACTTGGAAGGAATTCCAAGTTCAGAATCTGCTCTAATTCCGAGCCTGCCAAAACAAAAGCAAAAAGAAAAAGATGCCTAGGGCCGAAAACATCCAAGGCACAGGACACAAAAACCAACAAAAGACCAACAAAGAAGAGAGAGAAAAGCAGAGTCAGACCTGAGATGGAACCCAAACTAGAAACTTATAAAAGAGTTCAAAGTTTAGATTCAGCCTCGGACCCGGTCTGGACAGAACAAAGGAAAAAAAATGCCTAAGGCAGAAAACCAAAGGCCAAAGGAAAAGAGAAGAACAAGGGGGGCCCATTTTGTTCTAGAATAAATTGGGTGGTTATGCAAGGCATAACAAATGGCGACTCGGCTGGGAAAATGGTTTAACTATTTTCACAAAACCGAAGGATTCAGCTACCCAAAACTCTTGGTTTATGAACATCACAACTCCAATTGGGTTAGTTTTAACAAGCAAGGTTGAGCTAGAATCTCAAATGTTAGTCAACACTGACTACCCCTGAATCCATGTGTGTGCTTGATTGTGCATCACTCTTTTATAAATCTTTTTTCATATTTCGAACAACAATGTGCAAGATTTGAGCTACATGATTTGATTCACATTAGCTGTCATTTAATGATATCCTAGAAATTGCTCCGCTGCCAGTTAGGAATTCATAGTACTAATGGAGATACCTCTAGTTTCTTCATAGCATTTCTCTACTGCCAGCTAGGCATCCATAGCCCCAGTAAAGATACTAGAATCACCCATTCATATTGAGTCTTCTTTTCTCTTCAAATAGTTCTCTTTTCTTTTGGAGTTTCAGATATTTCATTCAATTTTTCTTAATATTTCATATGTTTAACATCCGTTTTGGGTTGAAAACTACCATGGACCTCATAACAACACTTGGGAATCATATTTTTCACTCAAATCTTACAACACCATCACCCTAGGACAAATATACCATTACAAGAGGAGATGATCTTGATGATTTGTGATAGATTCAAAGGGAGCTAATGAAGGTTACTTACTTTGCACCTTGCTTCGAAGACTTTCCACAACTCTTATTGACAATGGGCATAAAGCAAAAGTTTAGGACAAATCACCCAATCAGCAAAACCTGAAAATCCCCAAACCACTTCTCTCCTAATAACCATGATATGCTCGAGATAACAACCACCATTTTAAGATGGGAAAGAATAGATAAACCCCAAAGAACAAAACAAAATAGAAACCAAAAGCACAAAGGAAACAGAAAGACAGCAAGAAAGGACAAACAAACAAACAACAAATTATTTACAGATGAAAGAGCAAATTACTTACACAAATAGTAGCAGATTATTCACATAAAGAATAGAGAATTGGCATGCTTTATGACTTGAAATAATGCTTAAGAAACTACCCATTGATAGGCAAGGGAACAGGTTCTCTAGTTAAAGTACTCAATCAGAAAGCATTTTCTCCTAATATCTAAGCAATCTGATAAGGACCTAGCCAGAGCTTATCGAATTTCTGGTGACTTCCCTTCTTTTCACTAGCTTTATCCCATAGTAGCACAAGGTCAGATATTCTGAAGGCCTTGATTTTGGTTCTTCTTTCAAACCAATGTTTGACAGCAGCCTAGTACCTAAAGAATTGTTGCAAGGCAGCATCTCTCTGCTCTTCTAATTTCAACAAGGTAGCTAATCTTACGTCTATCCTATCATCACTGGAGTAGAATTTCTGCATGAACTCAAGGATAGGTATTTGTAAATGAATAGGAAATATAGGCTCTTGTCCATATACTAGTTTGAATGGTGAAGTTTTTAAAGCAGCCTTAATCCTAGTTCTATCAGCCCATAATGCAAACCTCAGCTAGGTATGCCAGTCCCTAGGGTTGTTTTCTAACAATTTCTTAATTACTCCTAAGAGATTCTTATTGGTTGATTCATCAACTCCATTGCCTTGTGGGTAATAATTTGAAGAGTATTTCAAGATAATTTTTTGATTGTAAGCCCAAGAAATAAACTCAGTAGAAGAAAAATCAAAGTCATTGTCACATACCAATGCAAAGGGTACTCCAAACCTAGTGGTAATGCATTCGGTGAGGAACTTGATCACTACCTCCATTGTGTTGCTCTTGCAAGGTATATCCTCTGTCCATCTTGTGCAATAATCAGTGGCAGTCAAAATGAACTTGTGTTCTGTAGAAGAATTCGGGTTAATTACCCCAATAAAGTCCAATACCCACTGGGCAAATGGTCTTACCTCATAGATGGGCTGCAATGTCATGGCTACATGGCATTCTTTTGATACAAAAATTTGACATATGTGACATGTTCTCACATGTTGATGGGAATCTTTAAACACACACGGCCAGTAATAACTAGATCTGAGGATCTAGTGTGCCAATGAATCTGCAGAACCATGACCTGTGCCATGTTTCCCATGGAATTCAGTGATCACATGTTTAGCCTCTTGCTGATCAAGGCATCGTAGGTATACTCCTTCGAAATTCTTCAGGTATAGTAGTCCTCCCTTGAGCATATAATGAGAGCTCTTCATTCTCATCGCTCTCCTTTGAGTTTCATTCATTCCCTCTAGACATCTATTGTTGAGCATGAAACAAATGATATCAGCATACCAAGGGTCGTTTGAGAAGGACTGAGCTGTATATTGCTGACAAATGATGTTATTACCAGCATCAGACATAGATTTAGACAGACCCAAACCTCAGAAAAGTTTCATAGGGTGTATGTCTAGATCAAAATCTTGCAAGATGGCCATCCATTTCCCTCTTCTTTCTCCCAATTCACTCTGCATAAGTAGAGACTTGACAGCAGTGTCAGGAACTACAGCAATAATCTGACTTTGGAGGATGTAGTGCCTAAATTTCTTGACAGCTTGGACCAGTGCAAAATCTTGCTTCTCAAGAGTTGGGTATTTAACTTTAGCATTTTTGAATGGAGAGCTCATAAAGGCGATTGGCCTCTCTTCTCCCTCTTCTCTTCGTTGAGTTAAGATAGCTACATAATAATGTTCACAAGCAAAGGAATAAATATAGAATGGCCTCAAGTAGTCAGGGCTGGTGAGGACTGGAGCTTCTAAAATGGATCGCTTGACTTGAGAAAATGCAGCCTTCACCTCATCACTCCACTCTATTTTGGCATCCTTCTTCATCATTTCATTCAATGGTTTCACAATTTTTGCAAAGCCTATGATAAAATTTCTCACGAAGTTGATCTTTCCAAAGAATGATCTCATCTCTTTCTTGCTTCCTGTCATGGCTATCTTTAGAAGGGACTCAACTCGGTCTAGATCAATTGATATTCCTCTTTCTGAGATTATGTGTCCCAAAAGCTTCCCTCTAGAAACCCCGAACACACACTTTTTGGGATTCAAGGAGATTCCATACTGGATACATCTTTAGAGAACTTTGGCTAAGTCTGTAGCGTGGTTCAATCTATCTTTGGAGAACATTATCAAGTCATCCATATAAGCAATAATGCATTTACCGATTAAGTCCTTGAATGCTATGTCCATGGCACGCTGAAAAGTTTCTCCAGCATTTATTAAGCCAAACGATATCCTTCTATAAGCATATGTTCCCCACTTTGTAGTGAAGGTTGTCTTCATCTTGTCTTCATAGTTAACCATCACCTGATTGTATCTAGAGTAGCCATCCAAGAATGATATCATCTGAGATCCATTGACATTCTGCAAGACCTCATCCAGAGAAGGAAGTGGGTAATTATCTTCTTTTGAGGCTCTATTCAAATTTCTAAAGTCCACACATAGCCTAATCTCTTTGTTTTTCTTATGGACTAGAACTAAGTTAGCCACCCATGTTGAATGGCATACATGGAAGATTATCCTTGCCGAAAGTAATTTCTGAACTTCTTTGAAGATCAATGGTTCAATCATGACATTGACAGGGCGTTGTTTTTGTCAGAATGGCTTGGCTTCAAGTTTAAGGGGAATAGTATGAGTCATTGCAGTAGCATCAAATGTCTTTAGGTCTTCATATCCCCAAGCTATGGTAGTAATATCTTTCTTCAATGCCATCAATATGTCTTTTTTGATTGTTTCAAGGCAGGCTTTCCCTATGTAGACATTCCTTTCAGGGCTAGAATCATCTAGATTAACAATTTTGTATTCGCCTCCTTTATCTTCAGCTGATATCTTCTCTCGAGCCCTTGGGTCTGAGTCAAAAATTCTTTCTAAAGCAACCATTCCCTTAGGAATGTTATTACTTTTCAGATTAAGGACCCCTTCTGTATCACAATCTCCAAGGTTCCAATCTCCTTGATCCCTGTTGGACTCATCAATAATTTGTCCTTCAAAAACATCTGAACTTGCTAAGAAAGCAAGAATATGTCGATCATCATCAAAGACTTGAAATTTCTTGATATTATTAGGAACCGTAGGGTTGGAAATTAATTCCACTGAGAATTTCTTGAGCTTGGAGCCTTGCATAGGTTCCAGGGTGCTTGCAGCAATAGATAATGAATCAGCTATCTGATTCTCTTCTACAGGGATTAAGCTAATCCCAAAGGCATCAAAGTCCTCAATCAGGTTCCATACCCAATTTTTATATGCTGCCAGCTTTTTATTGTGACATGTGTATTGGCTACACACTTGCTTGATAACAATTTTTAAATCTCCCTTGACCACCAAGGTAGTGAGTTTCTTCTTATGTGCAAACATCAGCCCCTGAGCTAGAGCTTCATATTCTGCTACTTTGTTTGTGCACCCTAACTACAACCTATAAGAAGCAAAGAAGGCTTTCCCTTTTGGGATAGTTAATACAATTCCAACACCACCGCATGTCTTAGATTTGGATCCATCAAATGTGAGGGTCCATAGCTGATCGTGAGATGGGGTTGGTCCTTGGGGGGCTATTGTTGGCATTTGGGTAGAATGAGCCAAGGGTGGGGCTACTTGATCTTTTCCATTAGATATAGGGATAGGGTGTTCAATAGGTTCCTTAGGAGTAATTCCCAATCCCTGTACAGATGTATTATGTGACTCAAGGTTATCCTTTTGACATTCACTTGCATCTTTGGTTAACACCTTGGGTTTTGGTATATTCGTAAGTGCAGGGGTGTCAAACAAACCTTGGGGTTGCTCCTCATTAATATGCTGATTTGGAAATGTGTTTGAGTTAGGTTCAATTTGAGAAGGAACCTCAGTTGAAGGTATCCTATCCCTGGTCAACATTGTTGCTTCTTTAGCTTCAAATGAGAAGCGGTCTGTAATGGTCTTAGGGTGGCCTGAACCAGCTTCTCTACCTTGGGCAACATGATTTAAAATGTCAATGCAGGGTTGGCAAGTCAATTCAAAGTGATTTTGGTAATGTATCCTGCACCAATTAGGGAGTAAAAGACTTTGCAAATCAATGTCTTCCCCCAAGACTAGTTGATCTTGTTGCAACTGATCAATGCCTTTGATTTTTAATGACCGTAATGCGGAACCTTGGTATTGGTTCTTAGGATCAAAAAAAAAAGGTTAAAATTTCATCTCTTTTGTAAACCCCTATCCCAGTTTCGAAATAGGCTACCTCATTGGGGCAATCATACTCAGTGATAATATGCTTGAGGTGAGGCTCACTTTCAATCCTAATCTGAGTAGGAATCCCTCTCCATGGTAGCCGCATATGTGAAAAGTCAAGGGAAAAATATCCCCCTAGACTTTTCATCAAATCTCTGCTCAGCAGCATACCATAAGTCTCGGGGATGTCCGCTACTTGAATATCTATGTTGGTTAGGATCCTAGGGTCTGATCCTACTTGAACGTGTATGTTTCTTAATTCCCCCACCACATTAACCTTTGTTTTGTCAAGTTGGATAACCTTCTTGTTTGTCTGAATGGAGTTTAATCCCAACTTTTTGCATATGGAAAATGGCATAGCATTTCCCGAAGCCCCTAAATCTAACAGACAGTTATGTAGGTTCTTCCCACAAATTCTTAAACTCAAAAGAAATGGTGGAGTACCTACCTTGTTTCTATACAAGGCTACGTTCATGTCCCCAGCAGGTGTTGCCTTGTTCTTTCCTTTTCATTTGTCAACTTGCTCCAAAGCTTTCAACACTATCTCCCTTTTGGTAGGGCACCACTTTAGGATATCAAAATATGACAATGAAGTTTTCTATTTTTGCATCTCAGAAACAATGTCAAATTTTGTATTACAACTCACACTGTCAAATTTTGTATTACAACTCACACTACCTTTGAAAGCACCAAAGGAAATACCCTTGTTATGGAAGTCAGGCGAGCCTTTTGGTGGAGGAGGGTTATTATTAGCACTTTGATTTGGAGGCACCATGTGATTAGGCGGTGCTGATGTAGTGAATGGAACCTTATTCTGATTTCTTAGGAAGTGTCCTTTTTTCATTTGAAAGGCTTGGGCATCATATGAATCTTCCTCTGGTTCATTCTCCTCTTCCCTTGGGAATGAAGGTTCCTCCTCAAAGAGGTCATAAGTCACTGTTGTATCTACTGAGTCGCCTTCTTTGTGAGGATTCCCTTGGAATGTTTGGGCATCTGCCTATGCCATCTTGACAACTTTCTCCATTTCAGGGCAGCTCACCTAAGAATGGGTTGCAGTATCATGCAGCCTGCACCAATTAGTCATGAAGTTGAGGTCAGCCACATTTGCAGTATGTGATCTATCCTCATTTGCTTGATAGTTATGAGAAACTCCACCATTATTGGGCCCTGTGTTCCATTTTCTTTTGTTATTTGTCCTTTGGTTATATCCTCTATTCTAATTTTGGTATCCTTGGTTGGATGAGTTTTGGCCTTGATAACCCATTTGGTTGTAATTGTTATAATTCTAATAAGTACCCTGATTGTTGTTGTTTTGATTAGGGTAATTACCTTGGTTTTGGGAGGGGTTCAATCAAAGTTGATCCATGACATTTGTAACTTGAGACAGTTTTTTCTTCAAGTTTTTTACCTCATTTGTAAGCTGAACTATTTTCTTAGTTTCCACACTCTTAGCAATGGGTGGCTGACCACCATGATTTGGTGTTCCAATCTGATTATGATTACCATGGGAACTTTGAGGAACCTATGATTGTTGAAAGGGATTAGGAGTTCCAGTAGCAAAGAATGGAACAGGTGGTTGAGTTTGCAATTTAGACATAGATCTGTAATGCAAAGGAGACATTCCCAGGACAGTATTGAATAGAGGGGTTGGGCTATGCATCCGATATCCTATTGAAGGGAAACCTCCTCCTAGGCTTCCTTGTTGAGAACTAATTTGTTGTTGCAGCTTGATAGCTAGATGATAGAGTTTGGATAGACAATCAATGTTTGTAGGCTGATAAGTCCTTTGCAAGAATAAGCCAAGCAAGGGGTCTATAACTCTAAAGTAAGCTTGAATGGCACTATTCTCAGTGACTAGATAGGGGTCTTGCAATCTCTTGTACATTTGTTGGAATCTGGTATTGAACAAGGGCAAGGATTCACATGCCTCTTTTCTGATGGTAGCAAATTGGTGGTATAAAAGAGTTGGATCCACAGAAACCCTGAACTGATTGATGAAAGCATTTTCCAAGTGTGTTCAAGTCAAAATGGAACCTTGAGGAAGATTAAGGTACCAATTGTATGCCATATCCCCTAAGGAATAAGGGAACAACCTGTAAACTACATCATGGTGAGCTATCTAAGCTCTTGTACAAGCATCCTTGAAAGCTTGTATGTGATCTTCAACACTCCTTCATTTTCCATGAATGTACTTGGGG
>VDFB02118968.1:0-24857 GCA_007258455.2 Sequoia sempervirens
ATTAAATCGAGAGGCATATGAAATGGGTAGAGTTTGCAAAAGTTATACCTTTTGAAACATAGGAGTGGGAAGTCAAAATAGGGTTGCAGATGCCTTAAGTAGGAGGCATACATTGATGACAAAGATGCAGATTGAAGTGGTTGGGTTCAATGAACTCAAGACACTATATGCAGAAGATCCTAATTTTGCAGAGGCTTGGAAAACTTGCAAGGAACCTGTTACAGTGGACAGGACAAGGTGGCTGGATTTCATAATCCAGGATGGCATGTTATTTAAGGGAAGTCAATTGTGTATCACGAGGTTCCATGAGAGAACACGATAAAGAGGAGAAGCATAGTGGAGGAATGGCGAGGACATTTTTGAGTAGGGATAAGACCATTGCCATTATCGATGAAGCATTATTATTGGCCTCGGTTGTCCACGGGATGTGAAGAAGTTTGCCTAAAGCTATAGGGTATGTCAAATGGCTAAAAGGGTGGTGAATCTGGGGCTTATATAAGCCCTTACCTATACCAGAGAGGCCATGGGAGGATATAAGTATGGATTTTGTTCTTGGTTTGCCAAGGACACAACGAGGGAATGATTCAATCTTTGTGGTGGTTGATAGGTTTTCGAAGATGGCACATTTCATTCCATGTCAGAAGACCCATGATGCAGTCCACATTGCTGACTTGTTCTTCAAAGAGGTAGTGAGGCTACATGGTCTGCCAAAGAGTATTGTTTTAGATCGTGACACCAAATTTGTGGGGTACTTTTGGAGGACCTTGTGGAAGAAGCTGAAGACAGAGTTGAAGTTCAGTTCTGCACACCATCCACAAACAGATGGGCAGACAAAGGTTGTTAACAGGAGTCTGGGTAACCTACTGAGATGTTTGGTAGGAGATAAACCCAAAGGATGGGACTTGATCTTACCCCAGACAAAATTTTCTTACTACAATTCTATCAACAGAAGCACTGGTAGATCACCGTTCGAGATTGTGTATGGAGGTAGCCCCAGAATAGCTCCAGAATTGAGGAAGATGGAACAGAAAAATAGAAGTGCTGAAATTTTGAAGATTTTGTAGAACACTTGCATCAAGGATATACATGAGAAGGTAAGAGAACATATTAACCAAGATGAATATGCAATATAAGGCTAAGGCAGATCGGAAGAGGAGGTATAAGGAGTTTCAGATTGGTGTTGAAGTGATGGTCCACTTGAGAAAAGAAAGGTTTCCAATTGGAACATATAAAAAATTGAAGATGAAGAAGTTAGGTCCCTGTAAAATTTTGAAGAGGCATGATTCAGGGAATGCGTATGAGGTAGAGTTTCCGGATAGATTCAACATTTCCCCAGTGTTCAACATTTCAGATTTGAAAGAGTATCATGAAGGTGGCACAAAGGAAGTACCAACGATGGAGCGATTGGGATTCCGGCACCTACTTGAGAAAGGGAGGAGATTGAAGCAATCTTAGATAGTCGTGTGGGAAGGAGTACCAGAAACAGGCAGTATGAAGAATATCTGATGAAATGGAGAGGAAGGCCTGTGGAAGATCCATCTTGGCTATCTAAAGGCAGTGGTTGACCAGTTAGGTTTTCCTCAACCATCTGTGACGTGATGGGGTCACTTTTCAAATTACCTTGGGTGTCTGATGCAAGAGCATCCAGTGGTGTAAGGGCAATCTTGCATCACCCAAAAATAGTTAAATTTCAAGTTTCTTGGTTTTTAGATGTTTTTACATTTTTGGATACCCTTTTCGTCATAATGAAATTCCTAATCTATAGCTTTTATTTTCTATTCCTGGGTTGAAAGATATTGCAGTTTTAGTTTCCCAGATTTGCACCTGAAAATCTTCCGAGTTAGATTTGAGGCACTTAGAGCTTCCGGATCAGCCCCAAAACTTGCCAAAATCTGTGTAGCAAATTTTGAGGGTGTTATTAACTTCGAGACCTTTCCAACAGTTCAAACGGTTCGCGAATCAGAGTCCCGGATCAAAAGTTATGGCCCCGAGAAGTTGGCGCACTTTCTAGAAGATACAATTGCAAATGCTCTTTTGAAATTTGAACTTCATGTTGTAAATTTTCGGCGCCAAACCACCTAAAACTCAAATTTGAATGTCGTTTTGGCTCCAAACTAATGAGGAGCTCTATTTATGGGCGGGTTTCTAATTTTTGGGTAACTTTTTGGGGACAAACTCTCATATTGCGAAAGGGTTATTCTGTAGCTTTCTGTAACTTGCATGTGTTGTAGAACTTGGGGATTTGAGATCCTCTACATGTAAGAAGCTCAATTTTTTGAATAATAAATCTATTCTCCTGTTTGTGGGTTATTTTCTAAGTCTCGGGCTGTGCCCTCATCACACTATAATTAAACAAGTAATTAAACCATAAAGATTAATGACATGGTGGAGAAGTGAACATAACTATTCAAAACATATGAACACTATATATATATGTGTGTGTGTGTGTGTGTGTGTGTGTATGTATATAATATCTATATGCATCTATATTATAGATAATATAGATATATATAGTGCATATAGATGTGTATACATATTATCTATAGATGCACTATAGATGTATATGTATGTATGTATGTATCTATATATACATATATGCGTATATATGTATCTATATATATACATCTATATGTATGTATATACCATTACTATACATATATTTATACATCGATACTATATATATATTATAATACTTGAGTCAACATTATAAATTTTGTCAAAAGATTTAAAGTTCCAAAGCCACATGGTCATGATCAACATCCTAGGTTAGAAAGTAACTCCTCTTACATGTCTTTATATATCATAAATTATCTCATAGCAATCAAAATCAATAGTTTCTCAAATCTAAGTACTCCATGATAGTATTCAATTCGAACGATGTTCTATAACTAGTACCTTTGATATTTTCAATGTAACATCCCTATTCAATACCTTCCCACATAGTATTCCAAGTATTTCAAAGAGTAAATAATGTTCACATCTCAAGATGTTTGAAGATCATAGATTGTTTATCATCTACATGCTTAAATATGAGTAATCAAGACATAAAACTTACAAGATGAATCGTACACCTAATCCTAACATTTTCCCACTTAAACATTCACATTGCAAAGGCACAATAAGAAAATTAAAAACAATGAATCAAGTGCTAGAAGACAAAAGATGCATAGCCTAGATCTACACCAACAAAACTTATATATGATCATTGGCTTACTGGAAAAACCCAGAATATTAATCAAAGTGTCATTCTTCTATATTGTGACTCTACCACCTACAACCATCTTATGGACAAAGTGATAATGAGCATTTTATTACTACCACCATCATACATTACATTATGTGCCTTTTTCTGCTCCTTGGTTTTACACTCAAATTTTGATTCAAATATTGATGATATTTTGTATTGCCACTAATATGCCCAACTATCTCTCATGTAATATGCCCGATTATATCCATAAGCAATTTTTTTCCCTGTCAACTCAGCTCCCTGAGAGCTCGTTTTATATTAACAAAACGGTTAATTAAAGTTGGAAAAAATGCTGAAAGAGAAACCTAAACTACCGAGAATAACAACTCAACCACTATAAAACTAAAAGAAGGATACAATATAAAATCATTTTGTGTTCAGTTCATATTATTTACACTGCATTCTTTCCTTTTCCACCGTAGATGTATAAGTTGAAAAGCTTTTCCAACCATCGTAACGCCTGTCAGCATAAATATCTATGCCAGTAACAGTACACTTCCATCAAAACCCGAAATAATTGCAAACGTACAACACGGGCTCCATTTTAGTATCTACCCTATACCTAGGGCACCACATTTGTGGTTGATATCAAATGGGCAGTGCTCTGCAAAGAGTACTGCACCATCACTGCATGCATGAATTTACATATTAAAAATCAGGGCATCGTAGACCCTTAGGCATGGAGGAACAGAGAACATAGGTAATATAGTACCCAGTACTACTCGCAGCCAATCAATATTTATATCCTCAAAACGTGTCTAAAGCTGCTTTCCATGAGTACGTAGTACTGTGTCGCACACCTCGTATGAAGATAGAGAACTTAAAATATGGCACACTCAGGCTTAACGTGAGCCATACTACCCTTGCATGGCTGAAAGTAAATAATATGCATTTTTGTTCTTCATCTGAAGCACCACGTTCACCATTGACGATGTGTCCAGATCAAAACAATGCTACTAAATTGCGGGCACCTTTCTTCATTCTTGGGATGTCAACCAGATTGTTCTTGTGAAATAGGCTTCTTGGTGCTATCATACGTAGCTTTTATGGGCCAATCTCATTAACCATTAGGGCTCTCTTCCATTCCAATGTACCATCCAGTCAAGGCTCCGTTGTGTCGAGAATCATAAAAACCTTTCCACCAAATCTATAACATTTTACTCGTCGACCATGGCCTCCCATGGGTTTATCACACTAATGTGAGAAATCTGTCTTTGCCAACGACAAGTGTCTCCATGAAAATTTAGCCTACAGATTAGGTAGTTATCATTATCCAAATTCTGGATCAATATATCATTGATATATCTGAATTCCATTGCTTTATGATACACCAACATATCTATCTGTGAAGTAGATATCAAACCTCAAAGAGGTAGTCTCATACAAAAACGCATAGAGGATTGTGAGACTCCAATCAATGCAAGATGTTAAACAATGGAGAATGTCTCGTAATATGTGTGTGCGTGTGTGTGCATGTGTGCGCGCGCCTGTGTGTGTGAAGTATTTACAAATGTACACTAACATAAAGAATATGAACACAATAAAATGAACAACCATGTGGAGCTCTAACATTTCAACAAAAGTCTATAGAGGCTAGCCCTTGCCCATTATAGGAAAAGGGTTTTTTTAAACAAACTAGAGCTACTTCTTCTTGCTTACTCATTTGTTACACCATATAGTGTAATGAAGGTGATTCTCTTAGAACTTATCTCATTATTCTCTTAGAACTTATCTCCTTCATACATGTGTAGGGGGTACATGTTTAGTTGCATGACTCGTTGATTTACAATAATTTATCTCTTAGCTTATTCAATTATTAAAATACAATCATTTACATCATTACTTAAGATATGCATTGCATTTGCAATTCACATGTAATTACTTTATAGAGGAGAAAAGTACACTCTTATACTTTTTCCCTCTCAAATTATGTCACTTTGTGCTGATGAATCTAATGCATGGTTCTAGCACACTTTTAAGATCTTTTTGGTGCACTCATTACTCCAAGACCATATTTATACTATATTAAAGACCAAATCTCTTTGTTTAGAATTCACTTAACCTAGTTCCCACAATTTGTTCATCATAGATAAGATCACACATATGATTGTACCCCCTTGACTAGATTGCACTTGTATTTCTAACCCCTAGGTAGGATCATGGATGTTATTCCATCCTCCTTTTTGAAAATTCAAATTACCTAGAGTTCCAAGATGACAATTCTAGACATGATTATTACTTTTGAGCACATGGCCTAAAAATATTTAATTGTGTGTCTAGGGTTTGTGTTTAAGGGAATCATTGTAGGTCATTTTCCTATAAATTAAAAAAATATTGATTAAACAATAGGATAACATATATCTACAATTTGTCACTTCAAAACTTGTAGGTTCTACAACAACTTCTCTATCTACATTAAAGCATCTAACTCCAATATCCCTCTTTATTTATCAATGTTAATATGGTCTTAGGATTTGAATGAGGAATTAGGAAGTCAAGAATTTTATCCCTTGCATAAATAAATCCATGGCACTTCTTGATAACACCAAGATTTTCCTTTTACCTCAAATATCATTAATCAAATAGGTTTATTAGGTATTTAAGGTCTAATTCTAACCAACATGGAATCAACTAAATTTAAATGAAAGGATCATGTCCCAAATTATCAAGTTCGCGTGATTAATTCATCAAGAACTTGTAATTATTAATCTAGTTTTGAATATGAGTTTGTAGGTCTCTATTGCAATAGGATATCAATTAAAATGCATTTGCTATTGACTTCAAGGTACCCAATCACAATTCCTCTTGTACTTTAATAGGTTAATTTCAATCTTGATTAGCCTACTTTAGTCAATTCACATACATCATTTTTTATCTGTTATGTGATTGAATTATTCACATTAATACATCTCTAGATTTTTTTTGGAATTGAGTTTACTTCCATACATTTATATCTAGTGTTACTTATGTTTAATTAACTCATTCATTAACACTTTAGGTATATTTGAAGGGTCGTTCTATGTCATTTAATTTTGGTGAAATGTGATGTACATGCTTACCCCTTGGGGTTAATTTTTTTTTAGTTTCATGTCTATGCCCTCATTTTTACCTCTCTTTAGATTTTTTTAATCATTATGTACTTAGTAGTTTTCTTAGGGTTTGGAACCTTTTTTTTTTTCATCTTTTGAATTACTCACTTGTTTGTGCTTCATGATTAAATCTAAAAATCATGGATTCCAATAAGACCTTATCTTTGGTTTCTATACATTCACACCTCAAGGATCATAAGCTATTTTCCCAAGTCATTGTATCACACCCTTCAATATTTGAGGACATCCTATACTTTTATCAAAATAAAGATGCCAAAAAGTATAGGATGTCCTCAAAGATAGAAGGGTTTGATTCAATGACACTTAGAGATGATACCTTTTTCAACTATTCATGAATACCTAGGCCTAATATATATAGATACATATAGGTATCATAAATTAATGTGATAATGTTATAGATAACAAAGATATCATAAATTAATTGATAAGTTCTTTAGTGGACAAACAAAGCGAGGGGTCATACCAGTTAGGATCTATCTTCCAAAGAGGTAGATCTAAGGATTGGTCCAAATAATTTGAAACCTTAAGACCTAATCTAGAGCAGAGATCTAATTTGATAGCAAAGTAAATTGGATGGAAACCAAGAATTTGCTTGGAGATCCATAAGTCACCCCAAAAATAAATTGAGTCACTGATCCAAACCTGTCATAAGACACCCTCTAAAATTAAATTCTTAGTTTTGAGGAGGTTATTCCAGATAATGGATCCCAAGGGGATTTGAACATTATGAAGGAAAGAAATACCCTCCCCACCATTCAAATACTTAGATTTAAGAATAGAGATCCATCCATCCTGTTGGTTTATCAGTCTCCAACTAAATTTGGTAAGACTTGTGCCATGTTCATTTGTCTAGTTTTTCTTAAGCCAAGACCACCATACAATTTATTGGAATAGACAGTGTCCCAATTAACTAGAGAGAAGCAATTTTTTCTTCATTTCTCAACCATGGGAACCTTCTTTGAATTTTTTCTAATTTATCAGACCATGAAGAGGACATAATAAAAAAGGACATGAGATAGAGATTTGTGCTTTGGATAGTGGACTCCAAGAGTAGTTTGCTAGCATTACTAAGAAGGGCACCCTTCCAAGCCACAAGTTTTCTCTAAACTCTTTCAAGTAAGTTAGACCACATATAATTATCAACCTTTCTTTCCATGAGATGCATTCCCGGGTAAGTAGATGGGAGAGAAAGGATGTGGTAGTTAAGAATCCTATAAATTTTAGCTTACAATGACAGGGAACATTAAGGAAAAAATAGTGGCTTCCCCAAGAAAGATAGTATCATCAACAAATTGTTGATGAGAAATTGGTTGGGAGATGGAAGAAGGAGAAAAACCAACCAAATTACCATGCAAAATACCTTTAGCTATGTTGCAACCGAGGACCTCTACCATCATATTGAAGATATAGTGGGATAGGGGGTCCCCTTACCTGATACCACTAGTAGCCAAGAAGTGAAACTGAGGAGAGCCATTTATGATCACATAAAACATAGGGGAAGTAACACAACCTTTAATTAGTTTTAGAATTTTACTTGTGAACCTGAATCTATACAAGACTTAAGAAATCCAAGAAACTTTATCATAAGCTTTGGAAATGTCCAAATTGAGGGCCATATTTTCCGTATTGTTTTTTTCTCATAGAGTGAAGGGTTTCGTGGACCAACATGATAGTATCAATAATTTGGCACGCCAACATAAAACCTTTCTAGACCGAATAGATCAATTTATGAAGGGAATTTTTTAATACGGTTAACCAGTAGTTTAGAACAAATTTTGTAGAAGGTATTACATAGGCTAATAGGGTGAAAGTCAAATAACCTATTGGCCCTATTTTTTCGAGAATGAGGATGATAAAAGTATTATTGAACTCCTTCAGAATGTTGCCAAAAGAGAGGACTTCCCTAACACCAAGAATCATATCTAAACCATAAGATCCCAAAATATTTGAAAGAAGAAAGGGGGAAGCCATCAATTCCAAGGGCCTTGGGAGGGTTAAGGGAGAAAATAACCCCCTAATTTCCTCATTTTCAAGGCTCTACATTCCATAAATAGAATTTTAGGAGTTACATAATGGGGAATCACATCTAGTAGGTGGTCCACCAAAAGGGGGAGGTCAGCAAAGTCCATATTGAGGAGGTTATGGAAAAAATTGACACCTTCCTATGAAATATCCTCCTCAAAAGTCATAATAAAACCATTTGCGATGATCAATTGAAAAATAGTGTTCCTCTTCCTAAACCTAGAGGTAGAAAGGTGAAAAAACTTGTTCTTGTCCCCCTCTCTTAGCCACTAGTTTCTATCCCTTTGTTTCCAGTAAATTTCCTTTTCTCTAAATAATATTATGTAAATCACTTAACAAGTATTTTTTATTGACCAAGTCCTTAGAATCTCTCATACCATCTGAATCTTTTTGAAATTTTCTAAGTTGAACCTTAAGGGATTCTTTTAAGAAAAGATATTTCCAAAACAATTTTTGTTCCAACCTTTCAGATTTCTTTTTAAGTTTTTAAGTTTGAAAGCAAGCTTGAACATAGTTGAACCTCTTACCATGATATCCCACCAGTCTTGTAGGAACCCTCTGAGGTGAGGATGATGAGTCCAGATTAATTCAAATAAAAAAGGGTGCTTGGCTTGAAGAGAAGGAGTATTCCATTTGAGCAGTAGAAGAGAGTGATCCAACCCCACCCTCTAAAGAGCATACAAGGAAAAGAAGAAAGAGAAATCCCAATTAAAGGAAACTAGGCAACGATCTGATTTGACTTGAATTAGATTATCTATTGATCTTTTGTTGGACCAAGTGAAAAGGATTCCTTCAATATCAAGCTCTAAAAGGCCTCCCAAATTAACAAGAAGTTATTGAGATCTAGACATACTATTAGAAAAATCAAGATTTCCTCCCATATTCTCCAAGGGAAAGAGAGGGGTGTTAAATTCCCCAACAAAATCCAATGAATCTAAAGGAGAGAGCTTTTGTAACCCAACAAACAGGTCTAGGTGGCTCTTCTTAGGACAACATTGTTTGAGGCATAAACATTAGTAGAACCTAGTCTTGAAGACTAGTACAATGGGAAAAGTGAACATTGAGGTAGTTTTTATTCTTTGGAATTAGAGAGCCATTAAAGAAGGGTTTCCACATGGTGACAAGACCACCAAAATCCCCATCCACATCAATTACCAAATAAAGAGCATTTGGCCATATGCTCTTACTTGATTTATCAAAGTTAGCAACACTCATTTTGGTTTCTTGAATAAGAAAAATGTCAAGATTGAATTCTTTGATAAGATCCCTAAAAATATGCTTATTGTGAAGGCTATTAAGTCCCCTTACATTCCATGAAATAATTAACATTTTTTTGGATCTTTTGGAGCCCATTAGCAATGTCTTTTGTTGTGTTCTTCTACTTTGTTTCTCTAGTTGATTTCTAACCAGGTCTTGAACTGGTCCCAACATTAACCGACTTGCATAGTCCCACCAGCTTCGAGGATAACCAACCAAATCAAAATTGGACCCACACTTGGCACGAGAGGAAACCCACACCAATGGAGCAGAGACAAAAGTAGGGGGATTCACATAGGGAATGACCAGGTCCTATGAGAACACCACAAGGGGCAAGAGAACGACCTCCATCTGAGTTTCCACCACTGCAAGATCAACAATAGCCAGAGATGAGGCAACAAGGATCTAAGTGGGTCTATGAACAAAGACCGAGAGGAATGCAAGGAGAGGGGGGACCCATTGAAAGAGGACAACTCTAGGGGATTAGGCACCTTAGGGGACTATTGAATAAGCATTTTGGGGGGATCATTCAAAGCATAAACCTCTCAAACCATAGTTAGATCACAAGAAGAATGAGAAAACTTCATACCTTTGGGTGAGAACACTCAAACACTGGCTAGGGAGAGAAATATAAAGATCTCCTTCTACCCTATTATGAAGAGGGGAGAGCCACATTTTTTCCCTTGCCTGGAGGATTTGACTCCTTAATTAGCCTTTTGGGGCAAGCGTTGCAAAGATGGCAAACAAAAGAACAAAGTTGGAAAAAGAGAGCCAATTTTTCATATTCAATGACTTGAGACCACTTATCAAGCCTAGATTCTAGAATAACCAAGGATGGTAGAATCTTATTGGGTTCACTACAAACGCAAAAAAAAAGAAAACACCAACCTTGACTGGTCCTTGGTGATATTATCCAAAGAAAGGGAATTACCAAAAGATTTGGCCACACCAACAACAATCTCCTCATCCCAAAATTCCAAGGGGAGACCTGGGAGCCTAACCTAGATGGGGAGGGCTACAGCCAAATGAGTTGAAGGATCAAAACCAGGGTTTCACTTGCACGAGGCTAATCTTTTCTTACGAAAGAACCAAGGAGCACCGGTTAAGGCCTTCAAACAACATTCTTGAAGGTTGAAGGTAAAGTAGAAAAGGCCCTTGGGGAGTGGAAAAATGAAAAAAGAGCCTTTCACTAGCATCTAGAAGCTATCCAATGATGAAAAAATTCAATGTTAGGGTGCCTACCCATAAAACTTCCAATGAGAGATTTCTCCATTTTCACAAATGAATGATCAATGGAAGGATCTTTAATTTTAATGGTAGTCCCTACCTAAGAATAGAAAATTTGAACCCCACCAGAGCCTACCTTTTTGTTGTACCAATGAAAAGAGATTTCTAGTTTAGTAGTGATGGTACCCCTCGAGAAATAGGGGAGGGGATAGGTGGTGATGCATCAAGCTCTTGAAGACCATTGGGGGCACACCTTGACCAACTGTTCTACTAGAATCTATCCAACCAGAGGACAAAAACCAAGAGATTCCCTCTCAATGCTTACATCCTACTAACTACTCATTTCCTAATCATTTGTTACAACCTAAGAATGAATCCATTTTAAGTGTTTAAATATGTTGATCTAACAACCCCTAATGATGTTTTGCATATAAATACATGAAAATAAAGAGAACAACATTAGTTTATAAAATTTGACTTATTTTAGTTGTTTTGAATGTCTTGGTGAGTTGGAAGGTCGAGGTACCTCTATTCAACAAGGGAAATAGAGTCTCAAGGTTTATAAACCAAATGGGAAAATTAATCAAAACCCACTCTATGCTACCTTAATAAAGGTAGCAATAAGGACTATACCTCACAATTCCACGTATAAGCTAAGATCTATACATGTAAACAAGAAAGTAAATAAAGTTGTAGGACATTCAATTCAACACATCTTAAAGTTATCCATAATTAAATCTATTTAAATCTTATGTTATTTTTATAATATTCCCTACAAAATATTAGTACATACTTTTATTGTCTTCTAGTTGATAAACTAGTCATTTAATCTAACACTCAAATCAACAAATGTAATAAGAAAGCTCAATAATATCATCAAAAGTAGATAAAAATTTTAGGGAAACATTCAAAAGGAATCAAATCTAAATATTAAAATCATCCAAGTTAGGATTATGATGTGACCTACTTTCTTATTTGGGAGAAACCCAAAAAATTACAATACTTGCAATTTCCCTAAACCTATTACTAGAAGGAAACCTTCATGGAATGTAACCCTTTCTCTCTTTTTTTCTCTACAACCTTTTTTTAATCCTCCCTATTCTTGTTTTATAACTTGCATATATATTTCTTTCAGCATGATCAAGCAATCGTGGGTAAAAATCTAGGATTTTTTACAACTAGATAGGGTACCCATGTATTCTTGCATCATCTCCACATGGTCATGCACTCAGAATGATACCATTTACATTAGCAATTATACAATTTTTTGCATAAATCATATCTATGAGGGGTCCATAACTACTAATAGGTGTTTGCAAGCCTTCCCTTATCTCATCACATCCATGTAGAGACCATTAATAACATCTCGAGCCATGTAGGGGGGTAGGTAGTCTAAAGAAGATGTAGGAATTTGGTGCTAGATTAGAGGTCACAAATTTGATTTGCAAGGAAAGAAAAATTCTTTGAAATTAACAAAATGATGGTTTAGGGATCATGTGAAGTCTCTTGGTAGCTAGAACTCAACCACCATGTATTCATGGAAAATTGGACTTCTTCATCATCTATAATTAAAAATATAAGAAAATCTATGCCCTTAGGATGGAAAATAGTTTTTATGTGGGAAAATCATCTTGGCATAGTTGAAGGGGTCAAATCTAGTCATAAACATTATTTAGGGAGGATTTGTTCAATGATAGGGGTGAATATGAGGAAATGAATACATTTGATGCTATATGTGAAATAATAATGAGAGGTATAGGGTTTTGTGTGAAGGGGTTTGTGTAGGATCATCATGAAAAAAGAGGCCCTTAAGTGGCAAAAAATTCAGAAAAATCAGAGTTAGGCAACTTGACATAAAAATTTGAATAAGTTATCTATAGTATTTCAAAAATATGTAAGAATAGAATCTGTAGAAAATTGAATGTAGTTTCTAAACTACTAGGTTTTTTTTTTATATATATATCTATTTGGTGAAAATTTGAAATTTCAATGTAGTAGTACTTAAATTTTAGGGAAAAAATAAGAAGTAGGTGTCTGTCTAACCACCCTAACCACAATAAAATGATAATATTTTTTTATAATATTTAGATATATGTAGAGGACTCATGTCCCAATGTGATGCATATATTTTTGTAATTTTTTCCATGTAAATAATTAATTATGAATTTTATTACAAATTTTAAAAATATAAAAACTCATATGTCACCATTAACTTGGTCAAAATTCATGAAATTCTTTTTAATCCTATAGCGGCATAGAATGTGACGATGTTTTAGATTCAAAAATGTGATATCTTTGAAAGCTATAGATGTTCACCTATCAATTAGGACTTTAGTCGTAATTCAAATAGAAAATGAATAATAATTATTTATTAAATTCAAAGTAAACTTATAATATTGGTGGAAATCTGAGAATCTCCTTTAAAACCCTTTTCGTTTCATCAATTTTGGGTAAAAAAAAAGTTATCAGCCACATGGACCATCATATCACTACATATCGCCACTTTTTGGCCCATCATGATCCTGCACATACCCAAAGACTAGATGTTGACATATGAGATCATAATGAATTTTTAAAATTTCATTAAAAACTCTAAAAATGGATGAAAATGAATAAACAAAGAAATATGGAGAAATGTGAGACCATATTGTGGAATTAGAGGTTAGGATTGAACACTAGAATGGAAGTTTGGAAGCTAATAGGAAAAGGATTGAAGGGAATGTGAGAAAATATGGAAGGACATGATAAGTAGGGTTTTATTATTGGACTAGAGGTGAGTTGAACTTGGGGATGAAAGTCTAGAAGTCCATTGAAACTCCATAAATAAATGAAAATGATCATATGAAGTGATTTGAAATAAATAAAGGAAAATATGTGGAAATGCCTAACTTAGAAGTAAAATGGAAGAAGTATGTTTGAAACCTAAAAGCCCAAAAAATAGAAGGAATGGCAAATTTGTGGGGTCAAGATATGTATAGATGGATAAGGATCTAAAGAAGTCTAGATGAGCTAATATTAACTCCAAAAAGGGAAAATTAGAAAAGGAGCAAGAGAATGGATGTATGTGGAGATGAAAAAATGGATGAGAGGTCGAAACAAATAAGATAAAGTCTAAATGTCTATCAAAATCTTGTAAACTAATTAAATGAAGGAAACAAAGGGAAGAAAGGGACTTGATAGAATCAACCAAAATTATTTATGGGATATTAGGATGTGAGGTTGGACAATCATAAGAATTCTAAAAGTCTATTGAAACTTAAAAATTCTAAAAAATATATAGAAAATGATAAAAAAGGCCCCCAAACTTAGAACCTTTTTAGAATTCTTGTAACTTCTAGCATATGATAAAAACATGAGAGAAAGAGGAACAACACATTCAAATTTCTTACCAAGGGAAACACATTGAGATATTTCTCAAATTGGTTATATATGATGAGGCTAAAGAAGCCAAACACATAAGGGGTTGGGGCTCAAGAAATTCTTAATAAATTCAAGTTGAGTTCTAATATTGAATCTATTTACAGACATGTTCCTCTTGTCAGCATAAAAATAATCTATGCATCTCTAGGAGAAAATAAAAAAAATAAACAAGGAGGGGACCAAAATAGTAACACTTTATTATGACCAATAGAGATCACAATTGTACAAGGAAAAATATACACAACATATGTAATATGTAGAGGGTAGAACGTCATTACTTCTAAGAAGTAATGCTAAATCCACAAAGACATGAACTATTATCTCTATGAGCTCTCACTTACTTGTTTGAGGTAGTTGGCACTATGATTATACTTTTCAACAAATTCATATGGCCATGCCACAAGCCATACTCTTCTCTAGTCTAGGAATTTGAGTAACAACCTATTATGATCTTTATGTATTAAATATCTAGGATGATCAATTATTGCACCTTTATATGGCCTAAGGTCGAACTTTATAAGTTTTCCTTTATTAATATTTTTATAGTTACATAGAATATTTACAATACTTTTCCTCATAGGGACTTCAACACCATGTTGACAAAGAGAGGAAATTAACTTCTAGTCAAATTTAGGTGCTCCAATAGTTGCAACATTAGTTGGTTTCTTACTCTATGTGTGATTTTTCATTCATATTCTCAATAGGAGTAGGGTAAAGGAGACAATCAATAGTTCGTTAGTTTTGTTCATCATAACATCCCAAGGGAAGATACAGACTAGCATCAAAGTATGAAACTTTGTTTTTAGTCTTGTAGCTATCCGCAACAATTTCATACAACTCCATCTACCAATTTGTTTGCATGCATTGAGCCTAGCTTATGTGTGGAATTGAGAGGTATAATCCTTATTCTTACCTTAATTAAAGTATCATAGAGTGGAATTTGATCATTGTTCCCCTTTGGTTTATAAAAATTGAGACTCTACTACCCTTGCTAGATAAAGGCACTTGTCTATTTTGTTCTCAATATCCCATCTCACCAATACATTAAAAATAACTAAAATCATTTTTTTCTATACTATGTTAATTTTTTTTATCTTTACTTCAATGTCTAGATGTGTGCAATATCATTAGGGATTGTCAAAGAAAAATCTTCAAACTCTTAACATGATTGTTCATCTTCTTTATGTAGGTGCACAAATTTCATATTATCAAACCAACATGTAAGCACTTAGTGATAAAAAAAATATGAGTGTACTATGCAATGAATATGGTTGGTTGTAGGGTTTATTTTTATTCCCTAGAACTACTCTTCAAAATAGCACCTAAGGGACTACCCCCTTGTCCTAGTAGATCCTAAATCCAAAGAGGGAATTACACACCTTATCAAATTGATCCATTGTTGCCCCTACCTAATCATAAATGTGAGTTCTTTGATTTGAGTTTAACACCCTTGGCACTCAATAATGACCTAGTTTTAGGGATTTGGAAGACTAAAAATTTGAGCACCAATAACATGTATCAAAGGGTAGACAATCCATAATCATATTATGTAAGTAGTGATGAAATGAATCTCTTATGGAATTTTAAGCAAGATTGATCAAAATGGTGATAGGTAGGCAACTAGGAAGGTTGAAAGAGTTGAAATTGACAAGCCCTAAATAGCTAGCAAATTTATTTTTCTTTGTTGATTGGTCATTTAATTTTTTATGATTGGGATATTATTGGTTTAGTCAAGGGAGAAGGTTTTTGGGCTCAAACTTTTGAAAAGATGAGAAAAATTAAAATTCACAACAAGAGTAGAAAAATAACCTTAGAAAATAGGTTAAAAATGAGTTTAAACATAAAAACAAGTGTATGACATGCATGGAAAGGGAGAAGAATAAAGAGTTGGAGAACTATAATGCACACATGCATCTAGCATGGCAAGCTACTCATGAAAATCATGATTCATTTGCATTAGGTTTCCACCCATCAACATTTTCCTTTGCCTTTACAAAACTCATGTTAATGCTCATAATCATGTTTAACACTATGAATGATGCCCTCACTACAAATGCTCCCTTGTGCAACACTTGGTAGGATAAGTTGTTGATACTAAAGATGCCTTGATATTTGGTATGATATGTATTGTGCACTTTTCTTGCCACTAGACACACATTTGCTATCAGGATAAGAAACCATGAATTTGACACATCATTAAATTAACACTTATTCATTCTAGTCAAATAAGGTTTTACATCACTATCAATTTTGTATTATTATATCAAGATGAGCTAACAATTTTATCAATTTATTTTATTTTATTTGTATTCTTGTGAGAACATTAGCCACCTATTTTATATATTATTTGTAAATTTGATCCTAGGAAAAATTGTGAAAGTTTACAATAATAATGTTTTAAAATTCATCCTAAGTTCCTCTTGTTGCTCGTCAAATAGTTGTTCTAGGTCAACACCTTTTGTTTAACTTTCCATACAAGCTCATGAGAGTCAACGATGAAAAACATAACTCATAGATAACATAAGCCACCTATCATAATACTTGCTCCATGTATCATCCTTACTTCCTATAATACACCCCATTCTATTTAAATACTACATGTTTCAATAATCAAATAGTTAATAATAAATTTTAACCACATTCACAACAAAAATAATAAATAATATTTATTTAATTAAATTGACCAAAATACACATTTAACCATTAAACTAAATGAAACTTAAAAATAAGCATGACATGCTCTTTATAGGTGCATTTTGAGCATGGCAACTTTAATGTGGTTGTCTTCAATACCAATAAATTTGGCCAAGGTGGAAAATCATATATTGGGCCTACTATAGACTTATGAATTTGTATCTCATTCTCCTTTTTTTTTTTAAAAGTATTAGACCTTGCATGAACGCTAAGAAAATTTAGCGGTCTCAACATAAATATAAAGAATGCTTTACAAAATATATAAACATGAAAGATGATATGTTCATTTTTTATTTATTTTTATATTGATTGAACAAAATAGTTACAAGAATGAAAGTGATCAATAAGTAGCTGAAAGAGAAACCTAGACTACCAAGAACTACAACTCAACCACTATAAAACTTAAAAAGAATACAATATAAAATCATTTTGTTTTCAGTTCATGTTATTTCCATGGCATTGTTGCCCTTATTCACCGTTGCAAAGCTTTTCCAACCATGGTAACGCCTGCATAAAATTTTATGCCAGTAACAGTACTCTTCCACTAAAACCCAAAAAAATGAAAACGTACTACAGGGGCTCCATTGGAGTAGCTACTCCCTATACCATCGTAACGCCTGTCAGCATAAATATCTATGCCAGTAACAGTACACTTCCATCAAAACCCGAAAAAATTGCAAACGTACCACACGGGCTCCATTTTAGTAGCTACCCCCTCTACCTAGGGCACCACATTTGTGGTTGATATCAAATGGGCAGTCCTCTGCAAAGAGTACTGCACGATCACTGCATGCATGAATTTACATATTAAAAATCAGAGCATCTTAGACCCTTAGGCATGGAGGAACATAGGTAATATAGCACCCAGTACTACGCGCAGCCAATCAATATTTATATCCTCAAAACGTGTCTAAAGCTGCTCTCCCCGAGTACGTAGTCACCTCGTATGAAGATAGAGAACTTAAAATATGCCACCACCTGGAAATAGGTTAACTCAGGCTTAACGTGAGCCATACTTCTCTTGCATGGCTGAAAGTAAATAATATGCATGTTTGTTCTTCATCTGAAGCACCACGTTCACCATTGAAGATGTGTCTAGATCAAAACAATGTTACTAAATTGCGGGTACCTTCATTCTTGAGATGCCAACCAGATTTTTCTTGTCAAATAGGCTTCTCGGTGCTATCATACTAAGCTTTTATGGGCCAATCTCATTAACCATTAGGGCTCTCTTCCATTCCAATGTACCATCCAGTCAACGCTCCGTTGTGCCAAGAATCATGAAAACCTTTCCACCAAATCTATAACATTTTAGTCGTCCACCATGGCTCTCCCATGGGTTTATCACACTAATGTAAGAAATCTGTCTTTGCCAACGACAAGTGTCTCCATGAAAATTTAGCCTACAGATTAGTTATCATTAGGGAAATTCTGGATCAAAATATCATAGATAAATCTGATTTCCATTGCTTTATGATACACCAACATATCTATCTGTGAAGTAGATATCAAACCTCAAAGAGGTAGTCTCACACAAAACGCATAGAGGATTCTGGGACTTCAATCAATTTAAGATGTTATACAATGGATAATATCTCGTAATACAATTATTTAAATTATTTATATCTGTCAAAGGCAATCATTCACATCAAAGTGCATACAGATATACTAACATAAATAATATGAACACAATAAAATGAACAACCATGTGGAGCTCTAACATTTCAACAAAAGTATATAGAGGCTAACCCAAATGAACAACCATGTAGAGCTCTAACATTTCAACAAAAGTATATAGAGGCTAACCCTTGCCCATTATAGGAAAAGGGTTTTATAAAACAAACTAAAGCTACTTCCTCTTGCTTACTCATTTGTTAAATCATATAGTGTAATGAAGGTGATTCTCTTAGAACTTATCTCCTTCATACATGTGTAGGGGTTACATGTTTAGTTGCATGATTCTTTTGTAGGGGTATATGTTTAGTTGCATGATTAGTTGATTTACAATAATTTATCTGTTAGCTTATTCAACTATTAAAACACAATCATTTACATCATTACTTAAGATATAAAATGTATTTGCAATTCAGATGTAATTAATTTATAGAGGAGAAAAGTGCATTCTTATAGTTTTTCCCTTTCAAATTATGTCATTTTGTGTTGATGACTCTAATGCATGAATCTAGCACACTTTTAGGATCTTTTTGGTGCACTCATTACTCTAAGATTGTATTTATACTATATTAAATACCTAATCTCTTTGTTTAGAATTCACTTAACCTAGTTCCCACTAATTTGTTCATCCTAGATAAGATCACATATACGATTGTATCCCCTTGACTAGATTGCATTTGTAGTTCTATCCCCTAGGTAGGATCATGGATTTGATTTCATCCTCCTTTTTGAAAACTCAAATTACCTAGAGTTCCAAGATGATAATTCTAGACATGACTATTACTTTTTGGCACATGGCCTAAAAATATTTAATTGTGTGTCTAGAGTTTGTGTTAAGGGAATCATTATAGGTCATTTTCCTATAAATTAAAAAAATATTGATTAAAAAATAGGATAACATATATTTACAATTTGTCACTTCAAAGCTTGTAGGTTCGACCACAACTTCTTTATCTACACTAAATCACCTAACTCCAATATCACTCTTTATTTATCAAATTGTTAATATGGTCTTAGGGTTTGAATGAGGAATTAGGGAGTGAATAATTTTATCCCTTGCATAATAAATCATGGCACTTCTTGATAACACCAAGATTTTCCTTTCAAATATCATTAATAAAATAGGTTTATTAGGCATTTAAGGTGGATGAAAGGATCATGTCCCAAATTATCCCAAATTATCAAGTTCACATGATTAATTCATCAGAACTTGTAATTATCAATCTATTTTTGAATCTTAGTTTGTAGGTCTCTATTGTAATACAATATCAATTAAAATACATTTTCTATTGACTTCAAGGTACCTAATCCCAATTCCACTTGTATTTTAGTATAGGTTAATTTCAATCTCGGTTAGCTTGCTTTAGTCAATTCACATACATCATTTTTTATCTATTATGTGATTGTATTCTCATTAATACATCTCTAGATTTTTTTTAGAATTTGGTTTACTTCCAAACATTTATATCTATTGTTACTTATATTTGATTAACTCATTCATTAACACTTTAGGTATATTTGAAGGGTCATTCTACGTCATTTCATTTTGGTGAAATGTGATGTACATGCTTACCCCTTGGAATTTTTATTTTTTTGAGTTTCAGGTTTATGCACTAATTTTTACCTTTCTTTAGTTTTGTTTACCATTATGCACTTAGTAATTTTCCTAGTTTTTGGAACCTAGTTATTTTCATATTTTGAATCCCTCACTTATTTATGCTTCATTATTAAATCTACTAATCATGTATTCCAATAAGACGTTATCTTTGGTTTCTATACATTCACACCTCAGGGATCATAAGCTATTTTCCCAAGTCATTGAATCAAACTCTTCAATCTTCAAGGACATTCTACACATTTATCAAAATAAAGATGCTCTAAGTAAAGATGCAAAAAAGTATAGGATGTCCTTAGAGATAGAAGGGTTTGATGCAATGACACTTAGAGATGATACCTTTTTCAACTATTCATAATACCTAGGCCTAATATATATAGATATATATAGGTATCATAAATTTATTTGATGATGTTATATAGCTAATAATGATATCATTTTATTATTTCATGATAACTCTTACATATGTGGATCCTCCTAAGTGCACATCCATTGATTTATTCTTCCTTGAGGAGCATAGTAATGTATGCTTGATTGGAAAACATATTTAAACTTTAAATTTAAATGATGAAAATATCCCTCATGTAGCTCATGATGGTCCTTCCTCTCTATCCATTAGTTCAAGGTCTATTAGTGATGCATTTACTAGGGAATTTAGAGATATTTGCTAAAATGGTAAAATTTCTTCACATGATGTTGATGGTTCCTTGTTTCATGATGATTTGGTTGATGAAATTTCTAATATGCACATACTTTTAGGGAAATCAAAATTTATTTTATGGGAATAAAGATATGTTACTTTTTGGATCATTCTTATCTCCATATTATGAGAATTTTTATGATAATGGTACAAAAATGAATGCATTTGGAGACACTTTATGTAATTCAATAATTATTTAGTTGTGGTGCATTTGGGAGATATGGTTAGCCACACTAGGTCATTATTTGGGGCCACTTGTAAAGTTGCATTGTAACATTGGGTTATTAATTTATGTGTGGGAGATAGGATAATAATTTAATATTTGGGGAAAGTATTTAATAATACCCTTCATACCTTGGTAGTGCTAGTGTACTTCCTGCATGGCATCACAGGAGTTTTCAGACTCTATCGGCCACCTATAACCACTGCTGGCTAGTACAGGTCACTAGGCTCTAGCGCCAATGGGTTTTAGCCCCTAACCCGAGCCTAGGTCCCATGGGGGACCAACCCCTAGTCCCCATGGGGATGTAAGGAATTCAAAACTACTAAAATTTTAGCAAATTTAAATGTTTTTTAAATTTGTTTCCACTATCCACCTTTGTCGATGGCTCTGACTGGGGGTTGTTGCCTTGCCACCCATAAGTCAAATTGGGGAACACTTTTTTCAAACAGGAAAAAATTCTACCCAAGACATTGGTTTTTTGGCTTCCAATAGTCAATGAAAAGATCTCTCTGAGAACTACACAATGGTAGAAGTTTGGTTCCATGATTTTTCTATTTCGATCAGTTTTTATGGCTTATAAGTCAGATGTTCTTCATTTTGGACATAAAATTTGCATGTGGAATCGAGTTTTTGATTTTGAATATGTGTTGGAGAGCATGTATAGTGTACTACATAATGGATTTGGTATTTTTCAATTTGTGGTGCAAAGAGGGTATTGTACTTCTTTTATCAATTATAAGTTCCTGAGATTTAGGGTGTGATTGTGTGAGCATCTAGACGAGTTAAGAGGCCAAACCTTGAGGAAGTACATGTTTTTATATGATATTTATGATTGTACAACTAATTATTAGTTTGGTGCTTCCTAGTATAATTTTACAGGTTTTTTTCAAAGTTGGACTTTGATGGTGATAGGTATGCATGTTGTCTTCTAGTTTGAGGACATGGGTTGACACATGTGGAGACTTGGAGTCTCGTATGGGTGATAGTTGAGTGTAGGTACTGTTACCTATTTTTCACTATGAGCTCAAATAGGTAGAGCTGAATCAAATTCATCATTGATAGGTACATAAATTTTCATGTTTTGCTATTTAAGTATTCATTGATCATCATAGAGATCAATTTACATCTGAATCATAGTTTTATTGTGCAAGTATTTAAAACAAAAAATTGAGAATTTGCATAATAATGCTTTTTATTCATTTTGTAAAAACACTGAATCTCGCACAAGCTGCGAGAGTAACTGAATTTGATTATGACAATCAAATGATGAATACAAAATTCAAAGACAAACTACACTACTAAAAATAACGTAAGCGCAAAGAAGAGGAGCAATTCATCATTGCCTGTAATGATGAATCACTTTCGTTGGTGTCTTCAGTTGTCGCGTCTCCAAGCTATTGCAGCCTCGTTTCCTCGCTCCATGAACCTGCAAAATTATAAAGGAATGGTGTTAGAGTTATACTCTAAGCAATGATGAATTACATTCTGCCTTATGCCTACGCTACCAACAGGAATGTAATTTGCATTAAATCAAGCATTCACCAAATGAAAGGCTGACAATCAAGGAAAACATAACTCAATGGAAGCTTTCAGCTTCTTTTATTTTGCTAACTTGTTTGTTTCAATGTGCAGGAACAGGTTCATCATGTTCATGATTATTCTTATTAGATATGTGGAGTAAAACGGGCTCCCACAAGGGTAGAGGCCGACATATCATAAAGATGACACCTCTCATTCACATTATTACATGAGAGTCATCAAGTCTTACAGTTATCAAACAGGACTACTGTAAAGCAATATCAAACAATAAAAGCAGTTTAATTCAGTTGGTGAAGACAATTTAAGCAATTATCTTTTGCTCATCATTCAAGGAATAATTAAAGAAATATATTAAAAGAGCATTGATTACATATCCTTTGTTTTGGCTCTTCCTTTCAGTCATATTTACATTTTGATGAGGCATTGAGCCCTTATGCTGAAGGGAGAACAAGACAATAAGCAATTAAATTATTTCTTTCAATATCAGAGTAGCATAATCCATTTAGACATTCAAGAGACACGACAAAATAATCCATAACAACAGCATCATTATGCAAGGCAAGTCCACATCAGCTTTTATTTCAAAAGGAGTTAACAAGTCATAGAAACATGACTTGAAGTTTCAGAATGTATGCTACAGGACTGCCATGTTGACAATAAGAATGAACAACAACATTAGTTTCAAAGTAAAGCATATACGCTTGAAGTAGACAACCTTGCAAGGTACAATAATAATGACTATTAATGCCACAACTACTTTCATTTATATCTTAAGCTGAAAGTAATATTGGTGTTTGAAGAATAATTAAATGATAGCTTTAAAAGAATATATCAATATCTACAGTGGTTAGAATCAAAGAAGGGGCAGTCAATGATGCTCTTTTAAAAGGATAAATCAAGAGAAAGCACATTGGCAATGAAGGGAAATAGTCCAAAAGAACACTTTGTTGAAGTGTTGTTTCTTTATTTTATATATTAACAAAGCATGAAGGGTTGTGTGCTTCAGAAGGTATGCTCAAAGCAAGATACCAGAGTGCTCTTACACTATATGGAATCAGGAAATTTTGTGCTACAGGTGTGCATTATAAGCAGCAGCAAAGGATTAATGAAAAATGAATGGAGGAGATAGATCTGTCATGAACAAGAATGCTGGTACAAAGCTGGTAAACGAAAAAGAATTGAATTTTCAAAAAATCTCAAGGACAGTCACTTATTTTCAGTGACAAGTAACAGATGCATATTTCTAAAAAAGAAAACATGACATTGACAATCATTAGTGGAGCAGCCAGTTGTTTGAAACATGTGGTGGACATAGAAGTTTCGTTTGAATCTACCAAATCACAAAGGAAACAAGGTGTTGATTTGCCTAATCAACTTGGTATTGCAGATTTTGAACCCAATCCTCAACATATTATGGAATCCCAACAGCAGAATGATGTGGCTATTAAAAATACCAGTCTGATGGAAAATAGTATGTGTCCAGAAAAATAGAAAATTACAGATGCTTGTGTTCTGAAACAACAATCAAGGCAGATAAAGTTCAGTGAAGACTTTGGAAAGAATAAAGAGAGATAGACAATGTTATAGTTCATGATGTATACTCCAGTTTCAAAGCAAGATAGTGAACAATCAAGCATAAATAGAGCAATCATTTAAGCAGGAATCAATAAATGATAAAGAAATCAGTACTATGCTTGCATCCAATGAGTTCGATTATACATTAGGATATGTCATAAGTATGCTCACAGTGGCAGTAAAATCTGTAAGGCAGTAGCCTATTTGAATGGTGGCCAACAACTATATAGTAACCTTGAAAGGAGTACCTCACAGTGTGATGTTAGTTTTAATTTTGATACAATCTATTCACTGTGATACCCTTGTTCATTCTCTAAGTTTTCAGTCATCAAGGAGCTTTCTATAGCAAATGCAAGGAGTAGTACGAAGATTGTAAAGTTTACAAGGAGGTGTCTCTATACAGAGAACAAAATAGGCATGAGAAAATACCCAGAAATTATGCAAATTCTTGCCAAGAATATCGAAATATTACCCACCATGGTAGCTATTACAACATTCATACAATGATTCTTGCTCATAAATGTTTTTATGGTGGAAAGAATGCTTATTTCTTC